>BHEV01085210.1:0-25421 GCA_004319985.1 Emydocephalus ijimae | reverse complement strand
CTTCTTCTTCTTCTTCTTCTTCTTCTTCTTCTTCTTCTTCTTCTTCTTCTTCCAGCTCTGCTGTCTCCACATCCCATCCTCGTCGCCAGTGTCAAGTTTGAGGCATGGGCGATAATGAGTGGAGACAAGCCAGTTAACGGTGAACTTCAACTCTTTTTATTACATAGTGACAGCTCAGAAAACAGGGCAGCTACAACCCTCTTATGCAGATAACCCAATAACTATTTAACCAATAAGAACTCAGGAGCACTTGCTCCATTGAACCAATACGAAGGCTCTGTTAATGGCCAATCAGATTCCCCTGAACGGGCCAATCCGATCCTGCCATTAGACAGCCAATCAGAAGTGCAGGGCCAGAACCCTGCACTTAACTCCAAGCTCCAAATAACTTTATTACATTCTATGCATTCACAACAATAACCAGTTGTGTTTGCAGTATTTCCTCAAACCTCGAGTTTAACCACACAGAGATCCTGAGAATGGAAGAAATAGCTCAGCAAGAGTGGTTCATATAATTGACCTTGGCTGATCTGTAAAAGCAAAGCAATTCTGAGCTGGTTAGTACTTAGATGAGATTCCTAAGAAAATACCAGGACTGCAGACTATACTGGGAAATAAAAAATAATTTCTTGGAAAAAGCAATACCAAACTACTTCTGCATTATTGTTAAAAGAACTATATGGTTGATAACAGGAATCAAAATTGACTTAAGGAAAGTTAGCAATTGGCAGTGCTGTATTCTGTCTCACTCAGTTTTGCCTATATTATGCTGAAGTTATCCATCCAATGTTTATACAAAACAGGTTTTCATAGTATCACTTATTATCTTTATAACAAAAGAAACCCATTTTAGTATATTTAGTGTGTATGAATACCAGCACATTGTTTTTTCAGTGAAAAATAATATCCAGATCCTTCAGTGTTGATAGGTGAAGTGGTTCAAATGGCAGAGAGTCCATAGAGTAGACAGGAGTTCAGGATGACAATAGCTGTGTCACAGTGCTGCAATCCAAAATTTTTAGACATTCTAAGTAAAATAGCAACAGCCTCTCAGCACTCCTGGGCTCAAAATATTGCAAAGAGAAAAGTAATTAAAAAGCTGCTAGAGAACATTCCTGCACCAAATAGGCCAGACAGTGTGCGGAGGAGTTGATCTGTGATTTTCTCAGCCCAAAACTGATCTAGCCATTAAGATGACCTAATTTGGAATAACAGTATTAATAAAATTCAAATAGGCAAGCACCTGCCACATGACACCCCAGACTTAACAACTATTATTAAGAAAGACAATTCTGGATTGGGTTTGCTGCAAGTATCTGGAGATAGCTGAATAGAAGAAGTGGGAGAAAGCCACAAAATACAAAGAGCTGCAAATAGCAGTAGCGCTCAAACTTATAACCACTTCACAATGCTTTACAGCCCTCTCTCAGTGATTTACAGAGTTAGCATATTGCCCCCAACAATCTGGGTCCTCATTTTATTCACCTTTGAAGGATGGAAGACTGAGTCAACCTTGAGCCTGGTTGGATTTGAATTGCCAAAATTGCAGACAGACAGCAATCAGCAAAAGTAGCCTGCAGTACTGCACTCTAACCATTCTGCCATGCCCGGTTTAGCAAAGGGAAAAAGTCATGATATGTCACAGGATGAAGCTGTGACAACACCAGTTTGACACCCCTGTTTAAGAGCCATATGATGAGTCAATTCATTGCTGCGGTGGAGAAGGGAGCAAGGGATTGTGAGACTGTCTGGGAAACTGTCACATAATGTTGACAATGAAGATCATGTGATTGCAGTATCAGCCACATAGCACAGGAATAATCAGAAGTACAGAATCAGTCCCATTTTTCCTAAATTTTATTCTCTCAGGAGTCATGAATCTTGGATTTTGGACACCTATAATTTAGCTTATTTGAGCATCTTAGTTCAAAAATTATTGGTCTATTCATGCACTGTTTACCCAGGTAATGATAATGATAATTTTAAGTGTGTGTATGTGTTTGTATGTGTGTGTTGATCATAAGATGATGGAAGATATTTAGATAATGACTAGACTGATGGCAGTGTAGCCTACAATACAGGCAGAAACACAGTTGGGAGACTGAACAATAAAGATGATGTTGAATTCACTTCTTGGAAGGTAGAATTTTGTGACTGACTTTGGATCAATTCCAGGATCATAGAATTGCAATTTGAACTTCATCTTTTCATTTAATTTGAAATTAATTTCATTTAATAAAATATTTGAACTCCAATTTTATGTACAAATGAGAACTTTTTTCTGAGGCTTGATTACATTGACAAAAAATATTCTTTAGAAGTCCAATTCTAGCTTCAACAACCTGAATTATAAACGTGCTTACAAATTATTTGCAAACCATGCTTATCCCACTATTTCTTTTTAAACATGTTTTTTGTCGGCAAGCTTATGGCAAAAGAAAAGACAACCCTCTAAATGCAATGGTATGTAATGTGCTATCTTTCCTTTAATATCCATTATCTATGAGATTGTGATTACTACTGTCATTTAGTAAACAGAGTGTGGGAATGCAATTGCCAAAGCTTTAATTGTATAAGCAAATTAAGGGGAGAACTGCCTCCTCCCCACTAGCATCTTATTTTCTCTCTTTAATCAATAAACACCTGTTATTCCGCTTTCTCAGATTGGAGGATCTCTGAGCATCTTGACCCATCCGCAAATGAATAGCAAACCCATTCAAATTTTCAGCTGCCAGCTTAGGGTTAAGATATGAATCCAGGTAACAGAAACCAATGAGAGTACACCCAGTTGATATTTGTGACATCATCCTATAGTCAGAGTACATAGAACAGCTGAGGTAGCTTTCAGCTTCAGTTCCACTGCTATTATGATGGATGTTTACATCTCTTCATTGAGAGCCAATTATTTTGCTTTTATGTGAGGCCCGAAAATCACTTGTGTTGCCTGCCTGCACAAAGCTTCATTCACAAAGCCTCAGTTGGATGCAGCTGAACAAATTGCTTTTTCTACTCCGGTGGTAAGAGATTATTCTGCTTTTATCTTTCTTTTCAAAATGAAGGTGATGGTGGATATCTGTCGACGCCTAAGAAAAAGGAGCTTGGTTTAGAAACCTGGAGCACCTGCTGTTATGTTTAAACATAGCCTTTGTTATGAAAAGGTTAATTTTTAAAGAGAAAGAAAAACACGTGTGTGTGCCTGCTTGTCTGCCTGCCTGCCAGAGTGAAATTCCAACAGCATGACAACCCTATGCATATTTCTCTAAATATTTGGCATTCTCTGGATAAATCAGTAATTCTGATCAGTTATTTGTTATAGTTTCCTGCCTACTCTTTGTATGCACTTTAATCGCTTCAGTGAAATGTATGGAAAAGCTTTTGTGCATAGAAGAATAATTTTACATCAAACTTTTTTTAAAAAAATGCTGTGGAGTAGTTTTGTATCAGTGATATGATCGCCAAATACGTTTTTGCCTTTCCTCTTTATTTATACTGGTTGTGTATTCCTAATGATCAACATGTAGGATATACAACCTGAGAGCAGTAGTGAAATGTCAGTTCTCTATTTATGTGCCTATGGAAATATATGTTTGTGTTTGTCTATATGTGGGATTAAAAATTGCTGTTCTATCTACATGCGCAAAATAAAGCAGTGGTGATTATCTGTGGCTCTTCTTTATGAGTCTTCTTATATGTACCCACCTCATTTTGCAAGAGAGTAAACACATATAAAGCTCCTGAACTGATGTGGATTTAAGAGATTAGCTGTGACAGTGACTCTGACAAATCAGATATAATAAATGTTTAATTGACTGAAGGAGTTGAAGGCTACTGTCTGAACAATCCAATAACCAGTTTAAATAATCAAATAGTGTGAATAATAAGAACTAAGCAGCAGACCAGAGTTAATTTAGTTTGAATTTCTATTTATATAGGAAAGGTTTGATTATATTGAATATTTACTACTTAGCTTCTGAGTGCATTTTTAAAACTAATTTGTGAGACTACAGTAAAAGTTGTTTTCTAATAACTGGAACTTTTATGAGGGAATGCCAATTATAATTCCATTACTAATCTATATCTATGGTTTGTGTTGAGATATTAATGCTTTAGGAGTTACACTAAATTGAAACAAAAGATTGTTACTAAGCAAGGAGACTCATAGAACTGTGACATTGGATGATGAGTGACAATATAGATTAAATCTAACCTTATGGAGATGAGATCATATAACTATCTCATTACGTTTCCAGATCCCACATTTCAGTGTGAATGGATATTTCTCCACTCCACAGCCCAAACGTCTGGAGATGGTAAGCAAAACCTGTAATGCCATTTTTCTTCAGACAGGCATGAGGATCTGAAGACAGTCCTTGTTCATCCAACCATGGGCAATAGAACATCTCTGAGTCTATTTTTTATTTTTCTCTGCTATTTATTTACAAGTACATATTTACATATAGAATGTTATTCATTTATAATACTATAATTAATATTTATTTTAAAAGCTTTGGTTAGTAGTTGTGCCTAATAGACTTTGGAAACACCAAGGAGGCAGCAAGACAATTCAGGAATAAAACAGGGCTTCTTACAGAAGAAATTCTTGAGTCCAAGGGAGGAGGGAGACTCAGAGTTACTCCACCTTAATTACACTAGATAAAATTTGTGCAGGAGAATTGCTCTAGAAGGTGTTCAAGATTCTGTTCCATTTCCTATTAGCAATGAAGATACTTTCTGAAGTCCAAGTGGTTCTTGTTTCCTAAATTTGCAGGGCTTGACATTAATTTTGAAGCCTCCTAAGTAATTCTATCACAAAACTTATAGGGTAATGAAGGTGGAATCATTCTGAATCTCCCAAACTTCATTCCTCTCTGGGCTATCTTCTGTAATAACCCCATTTCTTCCTTAATTATATTGCTGCTTTTTCTCTTTGTATAGTCTGTTAGGTAGTGCAGTTTGCTTGTTTCTAGCTGTTTTGTGTTATGAATGATCCCAGTTTCTTTTATGAGGAAGGTGATGCATAATATAGCAACAGCATCAGAAATATTCATTTTACAGTGAAAACATTATTTTTGTTTTATGACCCCAATGGCCATTAGGATGAAACTATTGAAGCAATAATTTAGGACCTGCTTGCCAGCTTCTCATGGCTATGATGTTTATTGGGCAAGAAATAGAGCTACTCCATTTAGAACCCTAAGGCTGTAATCCCATATCCACTTACTCAGTGGGAATTCCTTTTGAAAAGAAATGTATAGCATTGCAGCATTAGCCCACCGAAGGAGAAACAGATATATCCATACATCATTTCACCTCATCATAACCATAATGGCTCTCTGAGTCAGATTTCCTATAGTGGATTTATAGTCTGGATCTTAAGCATTTTAAACAAAACAGTAACTCCCAAATAACACAATACTTCTACTGCAATAAACAGTATTAGAGTAAAGGAATGTCACTGTGCTATTTCTGCAAGGAAAAAAGGATCTCATCCCTCTCTATTCTGCATCAGGATGCTTTATAAATTCCTCAAAACTCATTTCCATCAGAAATGAGATTTATTGTTGTGGATGATGATGTTGCTTTTAAGTATGAAAAAACAGATAGAATGTGTTGCTGTTAGAGTGATAGAATAATACTACATAGACTGAGCTCAAAACCATACTTACTCAATGACTCAGGCTGTTGCTTATTCTAAAATCTCACAAGTTTGAGAATGAAATATGTATGGTGCCCTAAGGGAAAAAATAAGTAATATAGAGAGTTATAATAAAATTATTAATAACAAACCATATACCATTAGCAAGATTTCATGAGAAAATCTAGTTTCTCAGATCTAATATTTCAAAAGTTTGGAATAATCTACAGATATTACTGAAGAACAACTATATTGAATCCCAATGATGAGGGATTTGGGGATTTATAATTTGATAATTGTTTGGTTCCCAATTTGCATAAAAGTATAATATATAGCCCATGTGATTAGAAATCACTGACAATTTTATTAACAATGCCCAGTTGGGCAGCCATTACTTGATTTAGGAATAAGTTCTACTATGCTGACTTATGCTTCTGAACAAACCTGCATAAGATCAGGATGAAAAATATATTTATAGAAATTACACATCTTAAAAATATGTAATAATTTATGTAAAAGAAATGCCACATTATGATTGCATACTATTATTATTATTAGTTCCTATCATAACGATTTTACAACAGATTCTCTATAATACTTAAAAGAACTGTTTGGAAAAATATGTAATGTTAAATATCCTGAATAAATATTATATTTTTCAGAAGATGTATTAAAGATATTACATTTATTTTTATTTATATATGGAACAGATATAAATATAAGTTAATTATTGTGTCTTTTTGTGTATGAAACATGTTCATAGTAAATGGGAATTACAACAGCTCAGTCATGCTTTGGCATCTATTTTCATTCATGTTTCCACTAAGTCTTTTAAAAGGCACATTCTTATTGTAATTCTCCCATGTTGGTAGATGTATTAGCAAAGTTACATTGTGGGGTTTTTTTTATATTTATGCATCTCTTCTTATATTTATGGGGTGATTTGGCCTTGGAGAGATCAGGATTTGTGGTAAATCCAGAAAGGATTAAGTTTTAAAGGGTGAACAAATAACAAGAGCTAAGTATTATAAAGATTAGAGCATACTAGAAACCAATGTTTAAGAATACTGATACCATTAAAACTAAACTATATGTTTAGCCTTCATGATTGCTCATTTGTATCCTCATCCAATTCAGGTTTTCTGAATTTACCTTTAAAGCTCATAAGTAAGTTTGGAGCCAAATAATTTTAAGAAACATTCAACCAATTTTCTTATATTGGTTTCCAAATGGGGGTCTTAGCCTCATTTTATGTTTCTATAAAGAAGCAAGTCTTATTTATTATGGAGCCCCTACTCAGGAAACTTCCATCCCTAATGCTAATTCTACCACATGTTCATGGAATCATAAATACAGAATTATAGAATTATGAGTTGAAAAAACCTAATTGTAATATTCTACTTAGTCTTACATTTTCAAGGTTAAACTTATTGATATCCCTCAGTTTTGAATGAAGTTAAAAATTCTTCATCTTGTCAATCTTCTGTGAATCTTCTGTGAATTCTTCAGATGAAAAGAAAGAAGTAATATATTGCCTCTTATTTCAGTCCCTTCCTCACAAATGGCACAAATTGTAAGAGCATTTAATAAGTTGAGGATTACTAAGTGGCATTACTTATTCAAGTGATATAACTGTATTGGATTATTCATATTCTATATTCTCGGTGTTATTTATATATGTAATTGGAACATTTCAATATTATGTACTAATAATGTACAATGTACTGACATAATAATAATAATAAAAATACCAGAAGATATTTTGCGGGGGGGGGGGGTTGAAATGAAAAGTTTGGTCATAATAATGTGCTTAATTAACATTATATCTTAAAAACTATAATGCTAACTTTTGTTTATCACAATGCAAATCTCATTCCTGCTTCTGAGGTGGGCATACATTTGCTTTTAGATTCTGAAATGTGATATACAAACCTGCTTCAATATTAATTCTTTAAAAAGTATTCCATAAAGTCACCACCTACTTAAATCTTTCATATTTGTAGCAACACTTCATTGCATCTCTATTCTCTTTCTCTCATACAAACACAAATATAACAAAGCACCAAGGCTCAACTGTCAAGAACCACACCTCTTCACCTGTTAAATAGAGAGTAGAAAAAAAGGAGGCCTGCATTTATTTATATATTTTTTAATTTGGCTAAATTAAATCCAACTATCATGAGACTTATGTGTTACAATACTTTTTTTTGGCTGGTGGCCAAATACTCTCCTTAAAATGTAGACCCCATTCTATTCACTCCAAGCCAAGTTCCACACACCTTGGTGTCTTAACTTTAGGTCAGGGATCTTCAACCTTGGTACTTTAAGATTTGTGGACTTCAATTCCTAGAATTCCTTAGCCAGCTTTGCTGGCTGAAGAATTCTGTGAATTGAAGTCCACAAGTCTTAAGGTGGCCAAGGTTGGAGACCCCTGCTTTAGGTAATAGGTTTTAGGAATTGGAGCTGAGGCAGTAGCTCCTAGTTCTGACATTCCGAATCTCCTCACTGCAACTCCCAGAATTCCAAACTTTTGCCCATGCTGAATGTTTATGGAGATTCTCAATCATCTAGGTCATGATTGTCCCAAAGATGCTTTTCAAAAGGCAACTGAACTTTTTTTTCAAGGAAATAAACAAGAAAGTCCAGTTGCCTTTTGAAAAGCACCTTTGGGTTTCTCCATGCTGCTTTCAAATTTTGAAAATTTAAAATATCGTTCCACATTTATCATTCTTTCATTGATATCTTTTGGACAGAATTTGTCTATAGAAGCAGACATCATTATGAGCATTGTTGATATTGTAGCTACTAATTTCTGGATTCATTCTGAAAAGATCTTTAATATTTCTAATGTTACGACTTTTTGTGACATTTTGTAGTTAACCAATACCAAAAGCTGGCTTGTATTTTTCTTCCTTCCTGCTTAGAATCTCTAGTCCCCTCTAGTGTCCACTTTCTAAAATCATAAAATTATTTATACTTGTTATGGACCAAGAGAGCCAAAACAGGTCTCATTCCGATGAAAAATTAATTGTTTTTTATAGTTAATTTCCATATCTTGCAGTAAAAATCAATGTTCCAAATATAATTCAACCCTTAATCCATTTATAACTTTCTTATATCAAAATCTTATATCAAAATCTTGTCCAGCTTTTCACTGTTTATTTCAAATTCCTTAAGTTCTTGTAATTGTTATTTTTTTTTTGTTCAGGGGTGAAATTAAACTCATCTAGAAAATTTTTAAACTTATTTTCTGAAGGCTAGTTTTCTGCTAGCTTAAAATGGTTGACAGGCAATTTCTGAAAATGATTAGAAAATGAGGCTTGCAAACTTAAGTATTTTTAAAAACACTCTGCTGCAGTTTTAACACTCAAACCAACTATAGTCTCCTCTGTGGAGCATCTGCCTGGAGCACACATGGGCAATTTGAGAAATTATTGATACCAGTGTGTTGTGGCCCCGATTCCCGAGCCTATGCTGTCAGAGGAAGAGGACCTGGCAGATGAGGAGGAGGAACTAGGAATGCCTTCCTCCCCAGGTCCTTCCTCTCTGGCAATGCCTTCCTCCCCAGGACCTTCCTCCCTGATAATGCCTCAGGTTCCATCAGACAACCCACAGGAACAGCCTGAGATTAATCAGGAGGAAGGCATATTGGAGCAGCTCCTGACAGGGAGTAAAGAGAAAGAGTGTTGGCTCGATCCTAAGCAGTGTCGTAGGGAGAAACATGAGCAGCAACATAGGAGGCATGGGAGTGTCAGAGAGTGAGCTGAGTCATTGAGCCACACCCCACAGGGGATAAAAGTGGGTTGTTTTCTCCTGAAACTTTGTACGGGACAAAGTTTAACCTTACTTCAGATTTTCTTTGTGAATGACTATTTTTGTGGACTGCCTTGTGATTTTCTGTGATTTTCTGTGAGTAAAACTTTATCAGTTTGGACTTGGCAGGCAGGACATGTGGGAATGCCAAGAATATTATCAGTTCCAAAGAATTAACTCTGTGAAGTCCAAGCCAGCTTGCCTGCCTGTGTTGGTGTGAGTTTGTACTCTTTCATATTTTGAGAAAGAGGAAAAGCGAGACAGAACACCAGTGTATATGTATATGTGTGAGTTCCTAAAGCAAATCAATCCTGACTGTTCTGTGGAAGGTATGAAGCTGAAGCTCAAATACTTTGCCCACCTAATGAGTACACAGGACTCATTAGAAAAGACCTGGATGTTGGGAAAGATTGAAGCAAAAGGATAAGGGGACAATAGTAGATGATTTAGTTAGACAGTGTCATTGACAAAATGAATATGAATTTGGGCAAACTCTGGGAAATAGTGGAAAATGGGGGGGCTGGCATATTATGGTCCATGGAATAGCAAAAGATTGGACACAAGTATGTGTATCTTACATTATACTTCCTCTATCCTCTCTCAGAGATGAAAGTTCTTAAGACAATTCTAGGTTGATGTGTGGTACATTTAGAAACATAAAAAACTTTAGATTTCACTTTTCAGAATTTTTTTTTGCTTCATAGTGAGATGAGTGCCATATAAATTTAATAAATAATGATAATCTTTCCTTAAGTATTACAACTGACAACCAGGTTTCTGCCCATCCATGGAGAGAGGGGTTCTGTTGAATTGTTTATAAAATGAATACTTTGAAACAATTCAAAATGAATACTTTGAAACAATTCAATCTAGCATTCTAAAAGAAGATAGAAAGATGGGAATTGAGTAAGGACCTTTTTCTCTTCCTTTTCTTCTTCTTTTCCTTTTTATAACTTTAGACATAAATTAATTTATATATTATTATATAATATGATCCATTGATAATACTAGGGCTGCTATCTCATCCTGAAAGCTTCATTTAACCAGATGTTCCAAAGTTCCAGCGCACAGTAAGCTAATAAACTTCCTTTTCTTAGTATTTCCATATATCTGCCAGAAAGACATATGTATGGGCTCTTGTTTAAAATATACCGATGCTTTATCCCCCTCCCATGTCTATGAAGTCTCAAGATTCCATTTGAATTGTCTCTTATTCATTTCTCCATTTGTAGTGTCTCTTATGCATTTTAATAGTATTATTTATAAAGATAGTGAGAGATGTACTCAGTGAGGGATTTCTTTCAAATGTCATGCATCCTTGGAGTGTGACCATTGAATGCAACAAGTCTTACTTTTGAGTAAATGTGAATGAAATTTAACCAACACTGTTATTACAGTACTTAATTTATCTACTATAGATCTGCATCAATTTACACTCAACTTGTTTAAAACTTTCTCTTTAATGATACAGCAATGCGTCTTCAAGTAATCTTCAGTTAATGAGTGATTTACTGACTGCCTTATTTTCCAAAATTTTATTTCAGCTACTAAGGTGAGCAATCAATCTGCCATGGAAATAGAACTGATTGTTTTCTATAGCTACTAAGAGATCCCCAACTCACATTTATCATATGAAAAAAAAGATAAGCTCTTGCATTATTAAATAATCATTGCTTTGGAGACATTCCAAGTAAAAATCTCAATCTATCTCACAGTAGTGTCTTCTTATGTCATTGAAATATTGGTAAGTGTAGCTCTTCAGTGGTGCCAAAGGACAGGCATTGAAAATCAGATGATGGTTCAGTAATATAGATTTCAGATTGAAGAACATGCTGACTATTATCCAGTAGCCCACAGTTTTAAACTAAATAAATTATTAATACAGGTAGGGAATGGAACAGAATAGAATAGAATAGAATAGAATAGAATAGAATAGAATAGAATAGAATAGAATAGAATAGAATAGAATAGAAGAGAATAGAATAGAATAGAATAGAATAGAATAGAATAGAATCCCTGCTACTGAGCTGAAAATTTATGTTGCTAAGCAAGACAGTTTTTAAGTGAATATTTCCACATTTTATAACCTTTCTTGCTGCAGTTAAGTGAATCACTGCAGTTGTTGAATTAGAACATGGTTGTAAAGTGAATCTGGCTTCCCAATTGACTTTGCTGGTCAGAAGGTTGCGAAAAATTAGACATGTCTCCAGGACATTGCAACTGTCATAAATATGAGTCAGTTGCCATGCATCTGAATTTTGTTCATGTGACTGTGGGTATGCTGTAATGGTCGTAAGTGTGAAAAACAGTCATAAGTCACTTTATCAGTGCAATTTTAACATTGAATGGACACTAAACAAACTATTGTAAGTTGAGGAATAACTGCACTGTATTTTATAATAAATTAGCTAGAAATATATTTTAAATAATTTCCTTTAATAATATGATTTGCAAATAATCTTTCAGGAGAATGGAAAAATAGCTTTCCATTGCTAGGTTTCTAAAAATAAAATATTTTTTCTTTCTTCCATTTTATCTATAAATAATAAGGAAAAAAGATTTAGGATTGAGGAAATGACACGATCAAAGGCAGTAGTTAAGAAAGATGAGGTGGAGGAGAAAGAAGGAGGAGGGCAGCAGAGGAGAGTTTTGAAATCTGAGGGGAGGGTATTTTTTTGTCAGACTCAAGTGGTTGATAGGCCTCACACTATCAACATCCCCATTGGAGTAGTTGAAGAAATAGATCAAGTTCTTCACTTCTTGAAACTTTCCTTAGTGGCTGTTTCCTTTAAGAGGAAAACATTGTTAAAATTGGAATACTGCACATTGACATAGCCTGATTTCTCATGAACTAGGGAAATACGATATAGGGGAAAAAAGAGATTGTCGAGAGATGTTTCTACTATGGTTGACCAGAGACATAATCAAATAATCAAGTGTGGATGACTACAAACATCAAGTTAACCCCTATCCTCAAGTAATGAAAAAGAGACCATAAAGAAAGAGAAAACTAGAAGATAAGACTCAGAAGGGGAATGAAACCAGCAAACCAGTCCTCTTCTGAGAGCTGATACCAAGAACCAGAGAAAGAAATAAAACAGGGAGACATCACATATTCCTGGTTAAACAGGAGAATGAAACTATTCTCTTAGCAAAATATGAAAAGGTTGGCTAGGGTGTCACCTGGTTGCCTTGCCAATTCTCCCTAATGTAATGCAATTAGTGTGTACTTTTTCATGATATACATGTTTTGTGCATATTTTTATCTGCTCTTCGTATTTTAATACACACTTTTTTACTTTATTATTAATTCTGTAAAGTACTTATATGGATGTATAATTTATCTGATTAAATCAAAGTAGACATTGTTTAAGTTCACATTAAAATGGAAATTGAACAAGATATTCTGCTATGGTGCACAGACTTGCAATTTAATGTACATTTGTTTGCATTCATCATGCTCAGAGATTGTTGTTCTGCATTAATGAAATGTTGTTAAAGTTTCAATTTAAGTAGCTAATTTTGATGTACTTATTTTGTCACTGGTGTAGAAATAATAGAAAAATCATGCAAAGTGTCACTAAGGTTGCTTCCTTCCCTCCTATTATTGTTTTGACAAACTAATGATAAGCATGAGAATGTGAGAGGGGAATGTAGGGAAGTATAGACAGGAGTCCTCAACCTCTGACCACAATGGAACCTAAAATTTCTGTTGCTAAGTGACACATTTTTCCCCATTTTATGACCTTTCTTGCCACAGTTGTTAAATGAATCACTGCAACTGTTAAGTTAGTAACACAGATGTTAAGTGAACATGCTTGTCCCATTGACTTTGACTGTGAAAACATCGCAAAGGGGGATCACATGATAGCCGTCATAAATATGAATCAGTTGTCAGGTGTCTCAATTTTGATCCCCTGACCCTGGGGATCTAACCTGTTTTGCTTTGCTGGAGCTTCAAATGAACCACTGCTTCAAAGGAAAGTAAAAGTGTCACCTCAATTCTACATGTAACAGTAACATAGTTGCCCTATTTCAAAATGACAAAGAGAATTAACATAATGCCTTGCTGCTCCACTTTGATGTGGTTGGTAACAGATTGGGAGGATATATTTGATTTATATTTTTTATTTATTAAACATAATTAAATCACACAACAGCTGAAGCTGTCTGCATGGTTTACAATAAAACTGCAATGACTAAATAAGTTAAATCAGTCCCAACTTGGTATGTATACACTATTAAAACTTTGGTTCCTGTAACCTTAGGTGGGTGAAACAGTGTCTCATGGGGCAAAACATTTGTACCAAATACATTGGATGGGTTAATTTATAGAATGTATCCAAAATTTGGCACCCCAGTTGCTGTGGAACTGAAATTTGACAAATTGTATAAAACATTTCATGACATAAAAATTATCCTAAAACAGTTTACATACTCTAATTCAAAAATGTCTCAAAACATTTCCTGTGCTGATGTTTGACTAGACTATACTGTCTTTCAAGACAGATACATCTCTGAATGCACCCCACTTTTTCCAGTGAAGGCAATACATTAGAAGTTCTGTCATTGTTAAAAGCATTGAGGAATCTGGTAAGGGAATATCTCTGAAAGGATGACTCAGTGGGGCACAGGTTGTCTAGATTCAGTTAGAAACTTCAAGAAATGCAAACTGGTGCCTCAAAATAAAATAACTTTCTTTCTTAAAGCAATGTACACAAGTAATCTGATCCACACAGTCCTATTTGAATACAAAAGATTCTGGTTTAGTGTCTCACATTTACAAATAGCAATGACAATCCTTTTAGTGTAGCTAATACTAAACTACATTAATAACAGTTTGAGTAATCCAAGTATTTTCAAGTATCTTTACATTTACCCTCAAATATTTCTGGTCCAAAGAACTATTTTATTAAATAGATGAATGACTTATTTTAATAATAATAATAATAATAATAATAATAATAATAATAATAATAATAATAATAATAATAATAATAATAATAATAATAATTGTTATTGTTATTGTTATTGTTATTATTATTATTATTATTATTATTATTATTATTATTATTATTATTAAAAGAGTTTCCTTTTTCAAACTGGCAAATCTCAGTCCCTTTACAATTAAAAACTTTACCATAAGGATTTATGTGTTGTGTATTCTACATTTCTCAATCGACTAATATTTACTTCTTTATAAGCAATAGGGACAATGTGTTAATTTTTATTTGGTCCTTGGAGGAAAAAAATCCACTATAACTGGAAAAGAGAAGAGTTAAACCCAAAGCTTCAGTCAAGGGGGCCAGTGCATTAAATTTCATGTGCTGGTTTCAGTCTGCTGATTATACTTTATGCTGGTTATTGCAAAAAGGAAGATAGATTAATGACATGGGATAAGATAAAAAATTGATCATTTATGCTCAAAGTTCTGGGAATCAGTGGCAGATCAATTAATATTAATACTGAATCAGAAGTCTGAATGGAAAAGGATTGAATCAAGCTTTGAAAACTGTGTTTAATAATATAACTGAACACAGAATTTAATTGAATCTTAAATGCATTTTAGCATTTAGATAAATGGGACAGCAGGGAAATACTAGATCTAGGTTTGAAAGAAGTAAAGATGGACCAGCACACTAAGAGGTGTTCTAGGCACACAAATTTGCCAAATAGCAACCCTCCTCCATCAGATATCATTTCTAGCTATTTTGTTACATAACTTATTAATGAATCCTACTTGGTATGCTCAAACACTTCCTGCATAAAGTTTCTATTTAGACTGATTAAGTAGCCTTGAAAGGTGGTTAGTATTAACTGTAATTTCAATGTGCTGGTGATATATCTTAATGTGCTTCAATGTGCTAGTGACATATCCAAAGTCTACTGCATATAACTATTAAATGTTTCTCCTAAAAATGTTTACTGTGAGGAGGATCCCTTTTCAAATCAAGGGATGAACACTCTGGAGTGCCATTGGCTGTTTTATTAGTAATCACACTGGTGGGTAAACTATAAGTCAGATATATGTGATGAGCTATAGCAACCTACAACACATTGAGTGATTTAGAGTAGAGTCAGTCAAATGGAATAGTAAAAGTCTAGAGAAATGGTAGGGTCCTTGCTAAGATGATTCCTGTCAACATCTTTTAGTACTTGGGTCTTTAGAGGACATTTTAAATTGAGTGTGCAGAAGCATTTAAATTATATTGATTTTAATGAAAGAGATGTATATCATAGTTGCATGTCTATTCTGAAATAATCTCCATTGGGTTTTGTTTTCAGTAAAGTATAACAAGAATTGTTTGTTTGTTTGTTTGTTTAATCCTGCTTTTATTATTTATATAAACAAGTCAAGGCAGTGAACTTATCTAATGCTCCTTCCACCTCCTATTTTCCTCAGAGCAATAACCTTGTGAAAAGATTTCAGCTGAGAAAAAGTGATTGGCCAAAGGTCATCCTTTCCTGGCTAAGGCAGGATTAGAATTCATGGTCTCCCAGTTTCTAGCCTACTGCCTTACCAATAGACAACTCCCATTGAACTCTTGCACTGAAATCAAGAATCCTTTAGATATTTAATTTCTGCTGTTTGGGCCAAACATTTATCTTGTTTTTTCATAGTGTTTTTCTAATAAAAGCATATTTTATAAAGCGTTAGAATGGGGAGATTGATATAGACAATAGCAAGCAGGAAACTCACACTGTCTTTTTCCACTTCTCCATGATTGCCTGGTATACAGGGAGACTTCATCTGGAGGCTATGTGGTATGGAGGCAAAATTTTGCTTTGCAAGCCCTTCTGCAGTCATTTCTAATAGTAATGGGCATACAGATGTTTCTCAGAGAAGATATTGTATTGGGCTATTTCAACACTGCCTTCATTTGTGGGGAATTTTTTATTACCTATATCTGAAATAATAATAATAATAATAATAATAATAATAATAATAATAATAATAATAATAATAATAATAATAATAATAATGAAATAATCACATTGTTCTGTAAAACATTATTCCATATTCATTTCCAGCATTATCCAGTCCAGGAGATAGTGAACAATATTTTGGGATATTAATTAATATCCTGACTTAGAACTTCTATCAAACTTTACATTTCAGCTAATTGACATGGGGACATCTTTTACCACCCTGACCTAGAGGTGCACACTGCAACTGTTCTGTGCTATTTCAAACACTACACAGATAACTATCAGTGTGGAGAAACGTATTAGGATCTATCCCAGTCAGAAACTCTGGATGACCAAGGAAGTCCAGCACCTCTTGCATGACAGGACCAAGGCCTTTAGGTCTGGTGATGGGGTGAGATACAGCGCTGCCAGAGCTAATCTGAAGAAAGATAACAATAACTTAGTCCTCAACACCAATAAGACCAAGGAGTTTATAGTGGATTACAGAAGGAACAGATCAGACATCCAGCCCTTGTTTATCGAGTGGAGCAAGTGGCCAGTTTTAAGTTTCTGGGTGTTATTATAAAAGAGGACCTGACCTGGGGTGCCCATATTGCAGCCCTGGTCAAAAGGGTCCAGCAGAGATTATACTACCTGAGACTTCTCAGAAAACAACAACTGAATGAAAAACTGCTGGTGACCTTCTATTGCTGTACCATCGAGAGCATTTTAACATACTGAACCTCTCTATGGTTTGCCAATTGCACAGTGGCAGATAGGACAGCACTCCAGAGGGTTAATGTCATTGCCCTGAAGATCATTAGTTGCTCTCTCCCCTCTTTGGAAGAGCTTTATAGCTCCCGCTGCCTTAAGAAAGTTCAAAACATTCACAAAGATCCATCTCATCCTGGGCACCCTTTTCTTGAACTATTACTATCTGGCAGATGGTACAGAATAATAAAAACAAGGACAAATAGGCTGAAAAATAGCTTCTATCCCAGGGCAGTAGCTCTTTTGAATTCTGCTGTATAGTGCAGTGTTGGTGTGGTGTCGGGGGTTTCCGGCTCAATGTGTGAAGGGTGAAGGATGTGCGTTTGTGTTTATTTTCATGGTCATGGTCATAATGTGCACTGAAGATGGTGTTTGATTTCATTGTATGAGGTGCAATGACAATAAAGTAAACTAATTGACAGTCCTATTTCCAAGAAAGTTGGGATGCCTTCAGAGGTGGTATTCAGCAGCTTCTGACTAATTCTAGAGAACTAGTAGCAGAAATTTTGAGTAGTTCAGAAAACTGGCAAATACAACCTCTGACTGGCCCTGCCCCCATATATTCTCTGCCTCCTAAGTCCCAGCTGATCGGCTGGGTCTTCTTTTGTTGCCCTGCACAGGAGAACAGAGCTGGGAAGCAGGTTAGTGGGGTGGCAAAGGAATGGGATTTTTCAGTAACTTTTCCCCACGAGTAGGGAGGGGATGGGGATTTTGCAGTAACCTTCTCACAGGACTGGGGAAGGAGATTTTACAGTATCCTTTTCCTGGAGTGGGGTGCAGTGGTGGGATTCATTTTTTTTACTACCAGTTCTGTGGGTGTGGTGGCTTGGTGGACATGGCAGGGGAAGAATACTGCAAAATCTCCAGTCAGAGGTGGTATTTGCCAGTTTCTGAACTACTCAAAATTTCCGGTACCGGTTATCCAGAACTCGTCAGAACCTGCTGAAAACCACCTCTGGTGAGGTGAGAATGGAGATGTTACAGTATCCTTCCCCTGCCACGCCCACCAATCCACACCCACCAAGCCACGCCCACAGAACCAGTAGGAAAAAAAAATTGAATCCCACCACTGGATGCCTTAATAATTTGTTCACATCAGATAAAGTGTTCAGTGAATAAAAAGGACACTGTGGCTCCTTGTTTCATCATCTTGAATCTAATATGCAGGCTAAACAACCAGGTAGATTGTTCTGAATATATTGGACATTGGTTAGTTTGCATATGTACAGGAGTAAATCTTCAATTGTTAAAGGGGTCGGTGACTAAAGAGCTACTGCTGCTTCTGTGATTCTATCTCCTATATATGCTGAGAGCTGGTGAACTGTAACAAAAAGATATTAAAGGACTTTATGCTTACTATGTGGGTTAACAATCTTTTGTCAATCAAATTGAAAGATTGATCAGATAAATCTGCTTAATCTTTATAACTTTCATGAGGTACATGTTGGATCTCCTATTTTCCATTACCATTTAAATTGGGACACAGCATTTTTTTGATCTGAGAGGGCTGTACTTGAGTGGAGTGCCAGGAGCAAATCAACTAGAAAAATAAAAGAATACGTGGCACCAAAATTAAGATTATATTTCATTTTATTTCCTTCATTAATTTTCTTTACAGGCAGTTCTAAACAAACCTGATGATAAATTGATAGGGCCCTCTAATCTGCCATTTATACTATTCCAGGATCAACTCTTATATCCCATGATAATGTCTCTGTTTTGAAGATGAGGCAATTCATTTCAGACTACTAAAAAATAAATTTGTTTTTTGGAGATAAAGAAGCTGAGTGGTGTTTGACGATGGACTATTACTTCTTTTATGGAAACACCTCATCACATTTCCTAGTTCCTGGCCTGCAGCCATGTTGGCACATTTTTCAAGGGGAAAAAAAAGCTTGGCAGCTTTTCAATTCTTTCACATGGAAACCACTGACATTATTTGAAACAGTCAAAGAAATTACCATAACAGAAAGGATATGGTTCAATGGGATAGAAAATGGAAAATAATTTATTTTCCTTCTCTTTAGCACAGAGTGGCATTGAAGGGTTGTTGCTGGTTTGTTTCTTTTCCTACAGAATCTACTCATGGTGTAGACATGATTTGTGTTTTTTCTTCTCAGCATTTTTGAATTGGCAGAAAGGAAGACACTTTCAAGCTGCTTTTGAGTACTGTGATATGAAAGTATTTTAGCCATGCGGAAGTGTCATATAACCTGTTAAACAAGCTGTCTTTCTGTCTCCATCAGGAATGGAGAAATGGTAACTCTCCAAATGAAACTGAATTATACTTTCAAACATTTCCAGCAAGTGTCACCCATGATGAGGGATGTTTTTAATTTAATGAACATTTAGAAGGCTTCAACTTCCTTATCTTTCATCTGCAGAGTGGCTGAATAAGTCAGCCAAAAACTAAACTAAGTTTACAAGTCTGCAATACAAGCTATCTGCTATATCCAAAGAAAGTAGTATCTAGGAGAGGATTGCAAAGATATTCAGCTATACTTTCTGTGGTATTATTACAGGAAAAATTGCAGCTGCAATCAGATTTCATACATCATTGCGTGCAGGGGTGGGATTCAATTTTTTTAACAACTGGTTCTGTGGGCGTGGCTTAGTTGGTGGGCATGACTTGGTGGTAATGTGACTGGCTGGGCGTGGCCAACTCAACATCACTCATATCGAGGCACGCATCTCCTCACCTGGTGTGTGACTGTGGGGTTGCTGCAATAGTCATAAATGTGAAAAATGGTTATAAGTCACTTTTTTCAGTGCCATTGTAACTTTGAATGGTCACTCCACACAAGCAAAGTACCAGCAAATGAGGGAAAAAAACTCCAGAGAAGTTCCAGAGTCAGGAAGTCTAGTCCTACCAAGAATATAAAAAGGGTTAATGGAGAGTCAGTTTCTGTAAGCAACACCAGAATGTTTCCTTCCTGCCTTCCTTACAGGATTAGGCCAGTAATTTCTTCTAACAATTGGTTCTCCAAACTACTTAGAATGTTAACAACCAGTTCTTGCAAATAGGTGTGAACCTGTAGAATTCCACCCCTGATTGCATGTCCTGTACAGTACAGTAATTTGTAGGTCTGCTTTTGGAACAGATGTTATTGAATAACCTATTTACTTTCTTGAACTTTCATATACAAGTAATAATTCTCTATGCCAGGTATTTCTAAAAATAAATATGCATCACTGTCCTAATTGTATCACGTATTTCAGAATATTACAATAAATAAGTGTGTGTGTGTGTGTGTGTGTGTGTGTATTCATCACAGAGGTTTTGTCATATCACATTCTTCTTTTCTAGACATTAAAATAACTATGATTAGAAGAAAATCTATCTTTTAACCATGAAGCAAGGATATTTTTTTTTCGTTCACCAATACAAAATGATGTTAGAATTTCATATAGTCTGTCTGCTAGTAGATAATGATAAATTCCATTTTTGGTTCTGAAAATAACTTAGGCTATTATGATAAATGCTACTGTTTCATGGATGAACATTCTATTTTCATGGACAAGATGAGATGGAAATCACTGTCTGCCTAAATTGTATCTAACTTTACTAAACCAATGATTCAGTTGCATTCATTATATGGCATACTTTTAAACTTCATCCATAAACTTTAAGAAATCGTATATCTGTTTTAAAAGAATATTTTATGGAGATTTTAGCATGTATGAAATTACATGAAGGCATAATGTACTTTCTAAAAAAAAATAATTTTTTGGCTTGCTTAAATGTCTATTCTGAGAGAGAGAGAGAAAAAGAAAGAGAAAAGTGTGAGGAGGTAGTTTTGGAAATTGCCAGTAGTCCAAAACAATAAAACAATTTAAATAACAACCTTGAGTTAAATGAATATCATAATTTTTATTTGATTTTTATAAACTGCAAATGATATGCAAGAGACTAAGCCAGATATACTAACTTTATCAACTGTCAACAAGCAGACAAAAGAGAAGTCATTGAAAGCTAGAAGTGACTTACTTGTCTATCCCACTTTCATGAAGTTCAGACTATCTGAGCAATAATCAAGAAAGAGGGCAAGGAATGTTACTACTATCTGCATAAATGACAATGTAAACATATTTTATGTTTAAATCAATACAATGCTTAAAATATCCCTATATGTTTTGTGGCTAATTAGCTATGCTCCTGTCTGTCAAGCCCTGAAAATCTGGGAAGTTCAGGAAACAACTGCTTGAATTTTTTTGAAAAGACTTTTTTTGTGAATCTTGCAAGCCCAACAAAGCAATTCTCCTGCACAATTTTTACCTAATCTAATTATAGAGGAGTCACTTTAGATCTATTTCTGATGCTTCTTCCCTTTTCTTGAACTTTAGAATTCTTTAAGAGCCCAGTTTCCTATTTTAATTGCCTCAGCTGTGTCCCCAAAGTGTAATAGGCATTCCATCACACCATCTTCAAGGAGCCAATCTCAAAGTATGTTTGTTTGTATGTGCTGAGCGAAGTCAGTTCTTCTCCCATTCTTCCATACTTTCAAATCATTAAAGAAAATTCCTGTGCATTCGCTGTGTTAAGGTATCACATTGTTCACCAGTATTTTTACCAGTATTTTATAAACTATTATTAGACTTGAACTAGTTCTCAAAATAGTGTGTAGAAGTTCAAGCTGGTATTTAAAATGTTGACAACTGCTTTGGGAGATAGACTATTTTACAAGATGGATGGTAGTTAAAATGTATCTTTTTTAATTTGTTGATCATGATTAATATGATCACAGGAAAAGTTTCTAAAATGTATATATCTATAAAATCTACTACATGGTACTATCCAATTATCAATTCAGTTCAGAATTCAACAGAGCTTAGTTCTGGTCACCTCCTTTTAATTTTTTCCTTCTATTGTACAAGTAGTTCTTTCTTCATTTTAAAAAAGGAGAAGTTTTAAAGTTAGAAAATATAAGAAGACAAACAAATCATTTGTTTCCTACTGTACTAATTCAGCTATGCTTTCAATCACACCATGTTATAGCCCTTGGATATCGGGAGCAATTATTCCTCAGCTTTGATAAATGAGAACATGCAGCCTAGCTTTCAAAAGAGTTGTTTGTGTGACAGCACGCAATTGGCATCTCCCAACCCAAGAACTGAAATGAAGGGGACATGGGTTCCACAGAATATGCTGAAAAAGAAAAAGTAATGATTGTGTGTTGTACAGGTGAAATTCGAAAAATTAGAATCTCGTGCAAAAGTTCATTTATTTCAGTAATGCAACTTAAAAAGTGAAACTAATATATGAGATAGACTCATTACATACAAAGCAAGATAGTTCAAGCTGTGATTTGTCATAATTGTGATGATCATGGCTTACAGCTCATGAAAACCCCAAATCCATAATCTCAGAAAATTAGAATATTACATGCAATCAATAAAACAAGGATTGTACATACAACAATATCGGTCCTCTGAAAAGTATAAGCATGCAAATGTACTCAGCACTTGGTTTGGGCTCCTTTTGGAGCAATTACTGCCTCAATGTGGTGTGGCATGAAAGCTATCAGCCTGTGGTACTGCTGAGGCTTTTATGGAAGACCAGGATGCTTCAATAGTGGCCTTCAGATCTTCTGCATTGTTCGGTCTCATGTCTCTCATCTTTCTCTTGGCAAAGCCCCATAGAACCACCTCTATGGGGTTCAGGTCAGGTGAGTTTGCTGGCCAATCAAGCACAGTAATCCCACCGTCATTGAACCAGGTTTTGGTGCTTTTGGCAGTGTGGGCAGGGGCCAAGTCCTGCTGGAAAATGAAGTCAGCATCCCCAAAAAGCTTGTCTGTGGAAGAAAGCATGAAGTGCTCCAAAATCTCCTGGTAGACAGCTGCGTTGACCCTGGACTTAATGAAGCACAGTGGATCAACACCACAGATGACATGGCTCCCCAGATCAACACAGACTGTGGAAACTTCCCACTGGACTTCAAGCATCTTGCAGTGTGTGCCTCTCCATTCTTCCTCCAGACTCTGGGTCCTTGGTTTCCAAATGAGATGCAAAAGTTGCTATCATCAGAAAAGAGGACTTTGGACGACTGAGCAACAGACCAATTTGGTTTTTCTTTAGCCCAGATAAGATACTTCTGACGTTGTTTGTTGTTCGGGAGTGGCTTGACAAGAGGAATACTACATTTGAAGCCCATGTCCAGGATCCATCTGTGTGTGGTGGCTCTTGATGCACTGACTCCAGCCTCAGTCCACTCCTTGTGAAAGTCCCCAACACTTTTGAATGGCCTTTTACTGACAACCTTCTCCAGGCTGCGGTCATCCCTGCTGCTTGTGCACCTTTTTCTTCCACACTTTTCCCTTCCACATAACTTTCTATTAATGTGCTTTGATACAGCACTTTGGGAACATCCAACTTCATTTGCAATTACCCTTTGAGGCTTTCCCTCCTTATGGAGGGTGTCAATGATGGCTTTCTGCACAACTGTCAGGTCAGCAGTCTTTGCCATGATTGTGATTCCCACCGAAGTTGACTGAGAGACCATTTAAAGGCTCAGGAACCCTTTGCAGGTGTTTTGGCTTAATTAGTTGATTAGAGTGGGACACTTTGAGTCTAGAATATTGAACCTTTTCACAATATTCTAATTTTCTGAGATTGTAGATTTGGGGTTTTCATGAGCTGTAAGCCATAATCATCTCAATTATGACACATCACGGCTTGAACTATCTTGCTTTGCATGTAATGGGTCTATCTCATATATTAGTTTTACCTTTTAGGTTGCATTACTGAAATAAATGAACTTTTGCATGATATTCTAATTTTTTGAATTTCACCTGTGTATTAAAAGAATATCTGCAGCATTGGTCACTTTATTGCCATCAGCTTGACTTATTTAACCATGCTCTGCCTGTGCCTGAAAAAGACCAGAAAATGGCTGGAAGATGAGAAATGTTCTTTTTGAAAATATTTAATTTGCACCACTGAACTGAAAAGTTGCACTGAGTTTTGGAGACTCATGCAAGGTCACAATGGGGCAGTAGGTTTTGTAGTTTTAACTTGGGCTTTCTGCAAGAAACACAGCATTATTGGAGAATGTTGTCGTTTTGTATAGTATAGTATATACCGGCTATGATGTGTTAATGATTAATCTATTCCAGTCACTATTTTGATCCTGGAATAATATACCTATTAACACTGAAGAATGGAGAATGATCTGTTCATAATCTGTGCCTTTCTCCATTTCACATATAAATTAAGTAAAAACTCGATAGAAAGATGGCAAGTATCTGATAAAGGTCAAACGTTGAGCAACATCTTTGTGACAGATCTGGTACAATTACCATGTACTTTTTTATTTCACATCCAGGTCTGATGGATGACTTGACTTTCTCTACTAAACCAGTCTTTTCCCTCTAAGAAAAGGCAGTTTAAAAATGGGAATAACAAATAATGGTCTGATGTTTTTGTTTTGGCTAGCTTTTGAATTCCATCATATTGAGTTCCCTTCTATGAAGACATTATTTTGATGCTTTCTTTGGATTTCACTTTATTTTATGTGAATGGTTGACTTAATAATACTTTATTTGCGGTTACAGACCAAAACACAAGTATAACAAAAGAAGAACATAGGAAAATTAATCATGAACATTTGGTCACCAAACACGTGACTAAGGAGAATTACAGCATTTTCTTCTGATGGTTACAGCTCTTAAAAAAAAATAATTGGAAACCTGAGAAGTGATGTATGAGTAGCCATCCCCTAGACAATATAAGAACAAATTACTAACATTGGGTCTAGAAGGGCCTGTTTTAAGGACAGACAGTAACTTAGATCTGCCTGCGTTATCCATAGGGCAATATAAAAGGACATGCTCCACAGTTTCAGCCTCAGCTCTGTCACAGGGGCATAGCCGCTCGTTAATCGGGAGCTTCTTAAATTGCCCATCCAGTAGTGCTGAGGACAAAACATTAAAGCAAGCTAGGAAGAAATCTCTTCTATACTTGGGAATGGTAAGAGTGTAAAAATAGGAAGCCATCCTCAGTCCGTAATTATTAAATTGGCTGAAGATCAGAGGGGAGTAAGTTTTGTTAGCTCTGGCTCATAGATATTGCAAGTCAATGTCCACAAGCTGTTGGACTATCCTAAATTGGGCGTCCTTAAGGCCATAATCTCCCAGGGCATCCCCCTTAAAACCTAGCAGGTGTAATTTCTTCATCAGCTCCCTCTCCCAACAAGAAATATGAGAATCGGCAAATGCCAGGGAGAGGTAGCTACCAGGAACTGCCAGAAAGAGCACCTGAAACCACCATTTAAAGGTGTTAATCCATGCCATACAT
>BHEV01085209.1:0-16849 GCA_004319985.1 Emydocephalus ijimae | reverse complement strand
TGGGTGTCACAATTGGGGTTTCCCAGGGAGAATGGTCGGTTGGTTCTAACACACCCTGGGCTATTAATTTATCAAGCTGCTTGCCAATCTTTGGTTTAAGGGCAATGGAACTCAACAAGGCTTAAGGCGGATGGGAGCTATTTCGGGGTTGAGGTTAAATGATATCGGGGTCCCCTTGTACTCACCCAGTTTATCTGCAAAGACGTCCTGGAATTCCTGGACGAGAGCCTCTTCCCAGCCATTGCTGCTGGTTCGGTGAATGCCGGCTACTTCAATTCCGAGTGGAGCAAACCATTGGAGGCCTAACAAGCTAGGCCGATCCCTGTCGACTACGGTCAGGGGTAGGGATGCAGTACGATTTTTAAATGAGACACAGACTTGGCTGGATCCAACGACTCGAATTCGATTTCCCTGATAGTCTTTGAGTATGATTCTTTGGAATCTGAGGTCTTGTCGCCGGCCGGTAGGGATGAGTTGCTTGAGGGTCTTCCAGGAAACCATCGAGAGGGACGATCCTGAATCGACTTCCATCATACAAGGCTGGTTTTCGATGGCCACCTTCACCCGGATCTTTTTGTCATCCAGTGATGAGGCGTGACCAATCGTAATGGTTTGGTGCGCGTCTTCTCGCTTCGTTGAGTGGGCTATGGGTTTGTTTCTGTAGGAGTGGTTGTTCCATTGGTGGTTCAAGGTTTCTCGATTTACAGGATGACTTCCTGTGGGTTGGCGATAGTTAGCCCCCCTCGGGGGCTGGCTGGGTCCTTGCTTGCTTCTACAGACTCTTCCGATGTGGCCTCTTTTCCCGCACACATGGCAGAGCGCGTCAAGGAATTTGCAGTCTGATCGGGGGTGGCTTGCCCCACCACCAGCTCATTGGTACTGCAATCTCTGGTTACGTTGATGGCGTTCGTCTCGTTCAGACTGGAGCCGATTGACCTCTTCTTCATCACTTTCTGATGACGATTCAAGGTCCTCGTGGTGGGCTGTCATTGCCTGTCCTTCCAGGTGAGGTGAAGCTTCGCTGGTGAGTTGGCGAAGCGGGGCGTGGGTGCGGCGCATTCAGGCAGCCGACTTCCTGGTTGCTTCTGCTGCAGTAGCGTCAGCGATGGCATCTGTAAGGCTAATGTCGCCTTTCGCCATCAGCTTACTCTGCACTGTCGGTGCATCTAATCCCAGAACTATTCGGTCTCTCAGGGCTTCTTTGAGATCGGCGAACCCGCAGAGGCCTCCCAGATTCCGGAGATCCGCTATGAAATCTGCAACACTTTCGCCCTTCTGCTGATCTCTCTGGTAAAATTCATGCCTTCTAATGATCGTTGGTACGGTTGGTGCAGGGGTTCGAGGACGTCCCAGTCCATGGACTTCACTTCTGCCAGTTTCGCTAGCACCTTGGCCATCTTAAATACGGTCGGTCCGCAATGAGTTCGGAATACCGCTCGTTTCTTTCCAGTAGTGGCATCCTTCAAGTTGTTGGTATCCAGAAACATCTGGAAGCGATCCATATATGAGTCCCAGTCTTCTTGTGCCGGGTCGATTGGAGTGGGTGGTATGACGCTGCCGGACATGGTTCCGTCGTTGGTGCATTTCGGCCACGTGCTCTGTTATCGCTCTGTAGTGTTCAGTCAGCTCTGACGTCTCCACATCCCACCCTCGTCGCCAGTGTTAAGTTCTGCGCATGGGCGCAAGAAGTGGAGACGAGACGATGAACAGTGAACTTCAACTCTTTATTTAACATGGTGTAACAGAGAAAACTACGGCCACAACGGCCCCTTTATATAGGCAAGCTTTTAAGTACTTAGCCAATGAGAACACAGGAAGCGTTAGCTCCTTTAACCAATGAGAGGGGCTCGTTAATAGCCAATCAGATTCTCCTGAACGGACCAATCCGATGTTGCTATTATCGGCCAATCAGAAGTGCAGGGCCAGAACCCTGCACTTTACTTCAAGGTTTTAATAATCTTTATTCAAGCATTTTATTAATTCACAACACTGACACTTAAAATGATAAGGCTTGGCAACTGTTATTTTCTCTTGCTTTGAAAGTTGTTCTTATCAATGTTGCAGAAATGCTCACAGACGCTGGAGGAAACAGAATAATAATAAATTTTTAAAAAACAGATTTAAGCATAGAAATTTTAATTGATTTTATTAGATGTCCAGATTCTAAATTCTCCTAGTTAAAATACAGAAACAGAGGTTAAAATTAAAGATATTTCTAATCCACATAAGCGTTGTTTTAAAATCTCCAAGATCACACACACACTGTAAGCTGAATTTGGGGTGGGGGGTTACTTCTGATTAATCCAAAAGAATTTGTTATTAATTTCTATATTTTTACACAATTAAAACTGTGCCATTGTGAGCACCTGACCGGAAAACAGTAAATTGAAGATTAGGATTGTCTTGATGTTTTGAAGCCTTGTTCTTGAAGTTTCAACTGTCCCTCTGCTAATTACTTTTTAAAGTCTCTGTTAATATTGATTCTTTCACATGAATATTTTATCTGCAATAATAACCCTTTTCTGAGTCTCACACAAAAAAAAATGCCATCCATTATTTTTGAACTTGCATGACCTATTGAATACCATTTCACATTTCTTTATATTTGCTTGGCAGCCCAAATTCTTATAACTTTCACAAACATCTAGAATCCCCTTCCACACACTGAATTCATATTGTTCCTGTTTAAACTTTGAATAACTTGTCAGATAAAGTTGATGATAATCTGTTACTCTCTATTGTTTCATTTCATCGCAGAAGCTAGAAATGACCCAGATGTTCAAACAAATATATATGCCAAACGTCACAGCTCTGGGGGGAAAAAAGATCTTATCATATATGCCACAAATATTTAAGCAGTAAGGCAACATAAAAACATTCCTTATTTTTTCAAACTTGCTTTCCACAGCATTGGGCCCCTTCTTTAGAAAAAGGCAAACAGAAGACTGTTTGCTTGCTGTAGCTTATCGTAATATCTCCATTCGTGGGGAAAATCATTTATAACAACTGTTGAATATATGAAAGTATATCCTTGCATTATTAAATGCATATATAGAGCCGCTTGCATTCTGCTACTAAAATAAGCCACTGGGTAGAAAGTATGAGTCAATGGCAATTCTGCAGAAATCGTTTAATTCACACTAAGTTCTTGAAAAAGACTCTTATCTTGAATATAAGACAGGATAGTCATCATTATGAGGAAACTCATACAGTCCTTCCTGAGACTTCTTTGATAGGGTGAACTGGAAGAAAAAGTAGACGTTATGGGTATTGTATACATTTTTATTATTATTGTTATTATTCATTGCACAGTCAGCCAGATGTTCAGATTGGGTTTGGCATTTTTGTCTACCTATCGAGTCCTTACCAAGGACCTGGGATAGGCAAATCTAGATGTTTGATAGTGTTACAGATATTGCCGCAGGATGGAAGCTGTTCCGAGTAAAGCTGCCTTCTGCAATGGACTGATGGCAAATTTGTCAATGGTGCTCCAGTTGTTTTGGGACTGCACTCAAAATGTTATGGTATTTGCTGGTTCTCCAAACTATTCAAAATTTCCACTACCGGTTCTCCAGAACTGATCAGAACCTGCTGAATGCCACCTCTGCACAGTACAGTATATCCCTTTTAGAATTCCTCCAAATCAAAGAAGGATGAAGTGTTTCCAGGGATGGGCTTCAAAAATTTTAGCAACGGGCTCTCTGCCCAGTTGCTGGGTGGTGTAGCCATGGTGGACATGGCCTAGTCAGCCTTCTGCACCATGGGGGGGGTGTTTTTGCCCTCCCCAGGCTCCAGAGGTTTTACTTGAGCCTCCTGGAGGGCAAAAACAGCCTCCTGGGGCTCCGGAGACTCTCTGGAAGCCAGAAATGGGCCCATTTCTGAGCTTCCTAAACTTCCAGGAGGCCCATTTTTCGCCACGTGCACCCCGCACTTACCTAAATCCAAAACAGGCTGCATGGGGACTCCTGGGAGGGGAGGGGTGGGCGGGGCCAGGCAGGAGTGGGATTTGATGGTTCTCCAAATGGCACAGAATCTTCGCTAGGGGCTCTCCCGAACTCCTGCAAACCCCCAGCAGCCCCACCTCTAATCGTTTCTGGATATGTTATTATCCTTTAAAATTAAAACTGCACTAATTTCAGAAAAATAGAGAAAAAAACAATGAGACAATGAATCAGATTATAAGGAACAACCTCCAAATGCACAGGACCTGGAGTGGCCTCTTGCAGTGTCAGATTGTCATTTGTACATGTATGTTTACATACATATAGTACATACATACATGTATGTTTACATACATTACATACATATAGACATACCAACAGACAGATTGATTGATTAGCCTATAGGCTATGTCAATGTACACATTACAACACATATTACCAATAAAATTCCAAACAAACAATTTAAAATGAGAGTTGGGTAAAATAGTTATAGGATAAAATACAATAATTTAATATATGTAAAATAGAATAAAATGACATAAAATTATATTTCTGTATCACCCCTGCAATCTACCCCAATCAGACTCATATATGCCGATCTCAGTCAGACCATTTAAGTCAAAAATTATGCTGTATTAAATGTTGTTTTCAGATTCTGGCCAAACATGAGGTATGTTGCTTTAATATGGGCCTCCATATGTGGATCAAGGTACTTATCTCTTGACCCCTTAAACAAACAGCAACTGAATAATACAGGAGTTAGATCTTCTTCCGCTTCAGCTCCATGGATACATGTACATTCATTGTATGGGATACAATGGAATCTCCAAAATGTATCAAGCTATTCGAATCTTGGTAAAAGTCTCCCTGAGATGTTTTGGCAATTGTGATTTTAAATATTTGTCCAGTTGGAAGATGTGTTTATATTTGCTCAGCCATTTCAGACTACCAGCCTTACTAAGTGTGGTGGCTATGTCATTTTGAGGTTCTATATCCACAATTCCTTGGCCAATTTTTTTTTTTTGTTCTCCTGTTACACAGGGTCGCTTACGTACATAATGCATAACAATTGGAAATTATTTTCCCTTTTCATTCAAAATGAATGATTCCGTCATTCAGATCTTCAATTCTGTATGTAATATATCAGGTACTTGTATTTGTATGATGAAAGTTGGCTGAGGTTGAAATTTGAAAAGGACCGCCAATGACCTAACTTGGGGCTTGGCTCAGAAAATAGTTTGTGCTCAGTTCTTTTTCTTTTCTTTCACCCTGTTCAAGAGTAATTAAAGAATGAATCAACCAAGCCAGGATTGAGATTGTGGTTCCACAGAATCACAGTATTTTCTCGGTGACCGCTAAGCTAGTCTTTCTTCCTAATGGCTTCTTAAATTTCACTTTGTTAAAAAATGTGGTTTATATATGGCTGTAAATAATTCTTTAATGGAAGGAAAGTGTTATAACACAATCATATACAAGATTGTGCCATGTTTCTCCATTTTATGCATTGATGACACTTTATAGTTAGCGGAGAGAACTCAAAAGCCTCAGAAAAAATACACACAATCTGTCCGTGTTTAAGCAACACTATATACTAGCAATGTCAGCCCTTCCAAACAGGGATTTAGAACACAGATGTTCTGATAGGCCTTTGAGACTCACAATTCCAAAAATTGGATCTCATTTTACTAATGGATTATCCTTATTGTGAACAGCAAAAAATGTTGAACGGGGTTAATTTAGTAGAGGTGATTGGTTGAGAAGTGGTATTTTCTTGTTATGGAAAACAGTGAATCATTTGCAGACAAATAACCCTTCAGGAATGTCATTTTGCTATTATCAACCATATAAACCACAAATAATGGGCTCTGGGACTCTCAGCAGATTTAAAAGTGCAGCAACTATCATAATACAGCTCTCCAAAGAGACCTTTCCTACCCCAGATTTCACCAGAGGAATTGTTCCTGGACTTTCTCTCCTGACAAAAAAACACCACACTCTATGAAAAGCATACTTGCTACATGAAAAAATCCACGGAGATGCAGAAAAATCTTTTATTTAAACCAAGAAAGGGCAATTTATGTCTATCTCTATTTCTGTTTGTATACTGCTGACTTTCAGTTGACATATACAGCTGCCAATAAAGCAGGTCCTAGAGAGGAAGCTTTAAGTTACATAAAACAGGGGTAAAGCTAAGCTCCTTCAAAGTACAGGTCGTCTTCGAGTTATGACCACAATTCGGCCCAAGATTTATGTTGCTAAGTGAAACATTTGTTAAGTGAGTTGGTCCCGTTTTTACGACTGTTCTCGCCACAATTGTTAAGCAAATCACTGCATTTGTTAAGTTACTCGAGCTGTGGTGGCATGGTGGTTAGAATGCAGCATTGCAGACTAACTCTGCCCACAGCCAGGAGTTTGATCCTGACCGGCTCAAGGTTGACTCAGCCTTCCATCCTTCCGAGGTCAGTAAAATGAGGAGCCATATTGTTAGGGGCAATATGCTGACTCTGTAAACTGCTTAGAGGGAGCTGTAAAGCACTGTGAAGTCCAAGTCCTGTTGCTATTGCTACTAATATGGTTGTTAAGTGAAAATGGCTTCCCCACTGAGTTCGCTTGTCAGAAAATCACAAAAGCTGATCACATGACCATGAGATACTACAGCCATATAAATATAAACCAGTTGCCAAACATCTGAATTTTGATCATGTAACGATGGGGATGCTGCAATGGTCATAAGTGTGAAAAACAGTCATAAGTCACTTTTTTCAGTGCCCTTGTAATTTTGAATAGTCACTAAAGTGAACTGTTGTAATTCAAGGACTACCTGTACAATACATATAGAAGATAATATACTGTGTGTAGCTCAGGGTTGAACAATGGAGTCCTTGCTGCTTTCTGAGTTTGGTTCAAGCTCTGAGAGCACCAAGGACTCCATGACAGATATAATTCAAAAATAGAATAAAACAACAAGGACATCCAGATACAATCCAACAGACAAAGCAGGACTAAGGATTTCCTTGGAGATGAGCAGCAGTGACATCAATGATTTATGGTATTGCCATCTCTGAGGCCTTTTCATAAGCCACACAAAGCAGAAGTCACTCTTTCCAATAGATTCTTTTGATGTAATATGACTTATTTCATTTAGGATTTGCAAAAAAAAAAACACCAAGGACTTTGAATGGCGACTGGAAACAAGATAACTGATAATTCAATTCATCCTTCTGAGAACAGGATAGATCCCAAATTATATTACTACCAAATAGAAATTAACAGCAGTGGTGGGATTCAGCCAGTTCGCACCAGTTTGGGAGAACCTGTTGTTTGGTGAACTGATTGTTGGAAGAAATCATTAGGGCAGAGAACCAGTGGTTAAATAATTTGAATCCCACCACTGGTTAACACTAAGTATTCAGAAACAAAGCAGCCATTTCAAAGGGTGTTCCCTAAGGATCCATACTGAAATTGGCAGTATTTTGTTTATTAATGAAATGATGGAATCAGGCAAGAATGATAAACGAGTCATGCTTGAAAACAATCTAAATTATTCAAGACATTGGACCATGAAATGCCTTGAAAGCAGGTAAAGTGTTAGTCTCACAGTAAAAGCTAATGCATTTATTGTAGCATGGATTATAGTTTATGCCATGTACACTTGTCATTACACTTGTCAAACACAGATTTATACAGAATATAAAGCAGCCTTCCAGAAACTACTACCAATTAAGATTATAATTCTCATTATTAATGGCTACCCTCGCTGGTTTAATTGACTGTCTCATCCTGCAAGTCTGAGAGGACATTTCACTAGAGAGTTCTGACACAGAGTGAAAAAAAATTGTTTTCCCAATGAGACTGATAGCCAATATGAAAATAGGTGTATTTTTAGTAGAACCTACTGCCATATGTATAGGGATGGCCCCTGCTTTAGATAATTTAAAGTGAGAATTAAATCAAATTTGTATAAATCAACAGATTGAAAAGTGTTAGCTGTGATGCACAAATGCAACTTCCAACATCAGAAGGATTATCCTTCCTGAATATGTTTTGCTGTTAGTGTTAAGTTTGAAGCATGGGTGAGAAAGAATGGAGACGAGCCGGTGAAACAGTGAACTTCAACTCTTTATTTACATGGTGTGATAGCTCCAACTGGACAGCTGTGATAGCCTTCCTTATATAGGCAACCCAATAACTACTTTAACCAAAAGCAACCCAGGAGCGCTAGCTCCGTTAACCAATACGAATGCTCCAATAATGGCCAATCAGATTCCCCTGAACGGGCCAATCCAATCCTGCCATTAACAGCCAATCAGAAGTGCAGGGTCAGAACCCTGCACTTAACTCCAAGCTCAAGATAACTTTATTTAACCTTTATGCATTCACAACACCCATTCCCCCTGGCTTCTGTTAACAGGGCGCGGTCACATAGTCCTTAAGGTAGGACGGTTGCTTTATTAGTCTGTTTGATTTTCGCTGCGTGTTTTGCATTTGGCTGCAATCTCGCTGAGATAGATCATTGTTTGGCGAAGGGGTTGCCTCTGGTTCAGAATTCGCGTTTCCATTGTCAGCAATATCTCCCTGAGGTGGACTTACTCCCATCCCTGGTTCCAGTTCCCGTGCCTCTATTCCGCTATCGTTCCCTTCGAATGGGTTTTCCTCTAGTTGAAATTTGTCTTCTTCTGTATCTCCCCCCCCCCTCAGTTTGGTCATAAGGGAGTTCAGAAGTGCCTGAGCGGAGCCGTGATCGTAATTGATCGATATGGCGCTTCCATAGTCTATCGTCAGGGCACTGTACAAGGTAGGATCTCGGGCCAGTTACTCGGATTACTGTTGCTTCTACCCACAGTGTATCACCCGATAGGTTTTTAGCGTACACCAAATCACCTACCTGGAAGGTACAGCATCGGCTGCTGGATCCGAGTGGTTTTTCCAGTTCATAAGCTGGGTGTAACCGGTCGAGGTGGGAACGAAGCTTTCGTCCCATAAGCAGTTAGGCGGGAGTTTTGTTGGTGACGCTATGAGGTGTGATGTGCTGTAGAAAAAGGATTCGGTTGATTTTCTCTTCGATGTTATCGTATTCTAATTTCTGCAAGGTTTTCTTAATGAATTGGACCATGCACTCAGCCCTGCCATTGGTCGCCGGGTACACCGGCGAAGTGAGCGCATGTCGGATACCGTGGTCAGCCAGGTACTGCTCGAAAGACAGCGTGGTAAATTGGGGCCCATTGTCGGATCCCAGAACGTCTGGTAATCCATGGGTTGCAAACAGTCTGTCCAATTTCTTGATGACTGCTTCTGTAGTCGTGTTCATCATGCGGTGAATCTCGAGCCAATTCGAGTAGGCGTCGACGGTTGGTAAAAAGGTGTGGCATTTGGTCGGCCCAGCAAAGTCCAGGTGAATACGGGACCAGGGTCCCCGTGGTGTCTCCCATTTGGTTGGGATTGCCTTTGGTAGGGCGTTGCTCACTTCCTGGCATCTATGACAAGCTTTGACCAAAGTCTCGATTTGCTTGTCGATGCCCGGCCACCATGCGTAGCTTCGTGTGAGGGCTTTCATTCGCATGATACCGGGGTGGCCATCGTGCAAGGTTCTCAGTACTGCTTGTTGGAGTCGCTGTGGGATAACGACTCTATCGCCACAGATGATACAGCCCTTTTGAGAAAATAACTCTGTTTGTCGAGTTTCGAATGGTGCGAAGTCATCTGGTATCTGGTGCAATGGCCATCCACGTTCTACCCAACTTAGAACTCACGCTAAGGTGGGGTCACGTCTTGTTTCTCTCGCGATATCTCAGGTGATTAATGGTGATGTATGGAGTGTCTCGATTTATAACATGGTTACGGTTGGCGGGGGGTCGTCGAGAGTCTCTGGAAGCGGTGCTCGGCTCAATGCGTCGGTGTGGGGAATGGCTTTCCCCGGGCAGTATTGCAGCCGATAATTATAAGCAGCCAAGAATTCTGACCAGCGAGTCATCCTGGGGGATAATATGTAGGGAGTCGGTTTATCTCCAGCTATTATCCCCAGCAATGGTTTGTGGTCAATCACGATAGTAAAAGCACGGCCATGCATGTACTCGTGAAATCTTTTAACAGCAGACACAATCGCAAGGGCTTCTTTATCGATTTGGCTATAATTTCGCTCGATTTTCGAAAGCGTCTTTCAAAAATATGCAACAGGGGCTTCGCTATCATTAGGCAGTACATGGCTCAAAATGGCGCCCACTCCGAAAGGTGAAGCATTGCATGTGATGTTTAACGGCAAAGTCTCATTGCACTGCATGAGTACAGCGTCAGAAGTCAGTAGTTTTTTTACATTACGGAACGCCTGCTCTTCTCTATGACCCCATACCCAAATTGCTTTTTTGTCCAGTAAACGATGTAAAGGTTCAGCGACAGTTGCTTTGTGCGGTAGAAATATATTATAAAAATTGATAAGGCCTAGGAACGCCTGGAGATCAGCCTTGTTCCGAGGTCTTGGAGCGTTTTTTATTGCTCTTAATTTACTGTCAGTAGGGTGAATACCCTGACTGTCAATTAAATACCCAAAAAATTCGACACGATCTGTACACAGTTTACACTTGTTCTTTTTTACTTTAAGACCGGCGCCTTGGAATTTCTGCAGAACTAATTTTAAACGATCCCGTAAGATTTTCGTGGTAGGTGCAGCAATTAATACATCATCAAAGTAGGGGACCATACCTTTGATCCCTTGTAGTAGCCTCTCCATAAGGCTCTGAAAAATCCCCGGGGCTACACTGACTCCAAACTGGAGCCTGGTACATTTAAAGGCATCTCGGTGTGTCATAATCGTCTGTGCCTGTGCCGTCTTTTCATCAACAGGTAGTTGCTGATATGCCTGAGCTAAGTCTAGTTTAACGAAAACTTTTCCGCCCCCCAGGGAATGAGGGAGGTGCTGCACCACCGGCACCGGATATGCGTTTTGCTGTAGGGCATGGTTCAGAGTGGCCCGGTAGTCCCCACAAATTCTAATCGAACCATCCGGCTTAATTGGTGTTACGATTGGGGTCTCCCAGGGAGAGTGATCGGTTGGCTCTAACACCCCTTGAGCTATTAACTTATCGAGTTGTTCGTCGATTTTTGGCTTTAAGGCGAACGGAACTCGATGGGGCTTAAGGCGGATGGGAGCTATTTTTGGATTAAGGCTGACCCATATCGGGGTCCCCTTGTACTCGCCTAGTTTTTCCACGAAGACGTCCCTCAATTCGTGGACGAGGTCCTCCTCCCAGTCACTGCCGCTGATTCGGTTAATGCCTGCCACTTCAATGCCAAGTGGCGTGAACCATTGGAGGCCTAGTAGGCTAGGCCGATCTTTGTGGATCACAGTCAGAGGTAAGTACTCCGTGCGGTTCTTGAATGAGACCCTGACTCGGATGGATCCAACGACTGGAATCTGATTCCCTTGATAGTCTTTAAGGATAAGTCTTTGGAAACGGAGGTCTTGGCGCCGGATCGTAGGGATGAGTTGTTTGTGGGTCCTCCAGGAAACCATCGAGAGAGACGACCCCGAGTCGACTTCCATTTGGCAAGGCTGATTTTCGATGGCCACTGTAATTCAGATTTTCTTGGCATCCAAGGAAGAGGCGTGACCGATAATGATAATTTGGTGAGCCTCTTCTCGCTTCGTAGGGCGATTCAAGGTTCAGTTTCTGTAGGAGTGGTTTACTGGTTCTCGCCTTACAGGACGGTTTCCTGTCGATTGGCGATAGTTCGCCCCCTGCGAGGCCAGGCCGGGTCGCTGTAAGCTTCGGCAGACTCGTCCGATGTGGCCTCTCTTCCCGCACTCATGGCAAAGCGCATCGCGGAATTTGCATTCGGACCTGGAATGGTTGGCTCCACAGCCAGCGCAGGGGTGTAGGGACTTCGGGTTGTGGTCCTGATTGGACCGCAGTCGATGGACCTCTTCTTTGTCGCAGTCTGACGACGAAGAGAGGTCCTTGTGCTGGGTCGTCGAAAGCTGTCCTTCTGACTTGGATAAAATGTCGCCTGTCAGTTGGTGTGCCAGAGCACGGTTGCGGCACAATTGGGCAGCCGACTTCCTGGTTGCTTCTGCTGCAGTAGCATCAGCGATGGCATCGGCAAGGCAGATGTCGCCTTTCACCATCAGCTTGCTTTGCACGCCTGGTGCATCTAATCCCAGGACTATTCCATCTCTCAATGCCTCTTCCAGGTCGGCGAACCCGCAGAGGCCTCCCAGGTTTCGGAGGTCTGCGATGAACTCGGCGACGCTTTCTCCTTTTTGCTGGTTTCTTTGGTAGAACTTGTGCCATCTTACGAGCGTGGGCATGGTCGGCGCATAATGGGCTCGCAGTAGGGGTTCGAGGACGTCCCAGTCCATAGCCTTCACTTCTGCTGGTTTGGCTAGTGCTTTAGCCATCTTAAATATGGTTGGCNGTACGATGCCGCTGGACATGGTTCCGGCATTGTGCGTTGTCAGTCACGTGCTCGGCTTCTTCTTTGTTCAGTCAGCTCTGACGTCTCCACATCTCATCCTCATCGCCAGTTTTAAGTTTGAAGCATGGGCGAGAAAGAATGGAGACGATCCGGTGAAACGGTGAACTTCAACTCTTTATTTTCATGGTGTGACAGCTCCAACTGGACGGCTGCGATAGCCTTCCTTATATAGGCAACCCAATAACTACTTTAACCAATAACAACCCAGGAGCGCTAGCTCCGTTAACCAATACGAATGCTCCATTAATGGCCAATCAGATTCCCCTGAACGGGCCAATCCAGTCCTGCCATTAACAGCCAATCAGAAGTGCAGGGTCAGAACCCTGCACTTAACTCCAAGCTCAAGATAACTTTATTTAACCTTTATGCATTCACAACAGTTAGAATGAAATGAACTGTAAATTAAAATAATTGCCCTGATATATCATCACAGCCCTCTTCAATATTGACTATGCTTTGAAACAAGGATGTCGCAAATCACAATCTCCTTTCACTTTCTGACAGTCTTTGGTTATTTCTATTAATCTTCTCCAGAAAATAGTCTTTAGGTAGAAAGACCGTTGAGGCTGTTCCTGGGGTTTTAGAGCCCCTTCATCATCACACAATCATTTCCATATTGGGGAGATTGGGAATGGGAAATACAGCTACAGATTATCTAATGGAAACAAGTCATATACTGAGAAAATCCACTGTGGTGCTCTTTCTCTTTCTCTTTTGTTCCAAATCTCTAATCTCTTATTTTCTCATCTTTGCAAATCTATCAGATTTGCATTGGTGCAGTGGTTAGAATGCAGTATTGCAGGCAAACTCTGCCTACAGTCTAGAGTTCGATCCTAATGGGGCTCAAGGTTGACTCAGCTTTTCATCCTTCCTGAGATCGGTAAAATGAGGACCCAGATTGTTGTGGAAAATATGCTGACACTGAAAACTGCTCAGAACATGCTGTAAAGCACTGTGGAGAGGCATAGAAGTCTAACTGCTAATGCGATCAGATTCACTTCATCAAAACTGTTATGCAGCATACAGCAAAAATCAGGTCCCAAAGACAATTTATTACATTATATTAAATGTTCAGACTGATTGTCATTTTCCTCTAAAGACTTACTTCTTCCATGTAGGATCTTTGAACATTCCTACATACAGTAACATTTTCTCTGACATTTTCAAATTATACTGTAATGGTCTCCTTTACATGGTCTATGGCCTAATGGGGCCTGACATTTGATACACGCTGTATGTATCTATTTTAAATTTTGGACTAGAGTTTGTAAGTGTTATGGAGCACATGTCTATCCTAAACATGCATTTTTGTTTGTAACTTTACAAAATAATATTTGCAAGCTGTTTTCTCTATCCTAATGGATCTTTGTACATTATTTAAATGAATAAGTGCAGTCACAGGCAGACTTTCCCTGACAAACATAAAACAAAACCAAGCAAACAAAACTATCCAGTTTCATGAACAGAATTTGGAAAAGGGCAAACTGTGAGCGATAACTAAGCTACCATTCACGTATTGGATGTGAATTAAATCCCTGCATGGAGGGGGAAAATGGCTGAGCATCCAAACCACATCCTCCTTGTTAGTAAAGGGCCTTGAGAGACTCTGCAGCCACCATCTTGGTGAGTAACCTTACCTGCCTGAAATCTTATTTGTTTTGGATGAGGAATGAGGAGTATGGGTTAGTAGCTCCTGGCATTTCAAATGCCTTTGACAGATTTGTAAATGGAAAGGATTCAAACTCATACACTACCCCCCACTTTTGGGGAAAGCAAATAAAGGGATACTCATATATCTCTGTATAGGAACAGATCTTTAGCTTGATATAACCATCTTCTCTTTCTCCTCTTCCTTCCTAAATGCCAGTATAACTTTCTCTAAACCAGGAGCACATGGTGGCTTTTTTTTTAAGGCAGCAAGGGAAAGGCCTTTGCTATCATCAAGTCAATCTTTTCTATGATCAGTAAACATCATCTACCCTGACACACATCACATTCATCTCATGTTGCAGATTCACTTCCTGTACGCATATCCGTCTCCAAACCAAACATGCAATTATGGTTGGAGAACTTTAAATATTGTTCCTTTCATCTCCTCACAGGAGCAATGGAGGGAGAGCACTTTCAATGTGAGCGTGCTGCCTGTTCCAAGAAACTCTCTTTTATCTCTTCTCGGTGAAGACAGAATAAGGGGGACTTAGAGAAACCCAAGGAAACCATTAGATTCATAAGAATTAACTTGCTGGATCCAGAGATGCAGTTAAGCAATTTTCCTTAGAAAAGGTTGGGCAACAATTAGGTTGGGCAACAAGCTGTACTGAGACTCAGGATTAGGGAGCTGTGAGGGAGAACATTTATTTAAAAAAACCACCATATTGATGTTCAAAAGATGTAATGTTCCATTTGTTAAGTTTGAAGCATGGGCGAGAAAGAATGGAGACGAGCCGGTTAAACGGTGAACTTCAACTCTTTATTTGCATGGTGACAGCTCAAACAAGGGCAGCTAAGGCCCTCTTTATATAGGCAACCCAATAACTATTTAACCAATAATAACCCAGGAGCACTAGCTCCATTAACCAATACGAAGGCTCCGTTAATGGCCAATCAAATTCCCCTGAACGGGCCAATCCGATCCTGCCATTTAACAGCCAATCAGAAGTGCAGGGCCAGAACCCTGCACTTGACTCCAAGCTCAAGATAACTTTATTAAACCTTATGCATTCACAACACCATTGCCACCTCAACTTCATGCAGGACAATGAATATATGCATACCTGCTGATTAAAGATGGAGGGAGAGGGAGAAAGAGAGAGACACTTTTTCAGATGTGTGCCCATTTTAACATTTGATCCTTTGATATATTTTTTAAAAAAATTGGTTTGAGCTTTTAGAATGATGGGAATGTTCTTTCCCAAACTGTTTATTTAACTTAGGGTTAATTTAATTTAACGCAAGGATTCTTTCTTATTCCAAGCCTATCTTTCGATTCATAGATACTGTTGTTATTACTTCTTTTATTGACAATTACCATTGTTTTATGTTTGGAACATTTTTGCCTCTCATTGGGTGACAAAGCCAATCAGAATTAGGTACAAACAGTATGTAGCGAATCAGAATTGGCTGTCTCTCAATGGTGTTGATGGTAGACTGAGCCAATTAAGAGATAGAAAAAACATTCCAGAACAATCACATATGTGATTCCACCAGCTGATGGTTAGCCCAATGGTACATTCACTTTTATTCTGTCCATCAAATATGAGCTAAGCTAAACATTTTTCAGTGCTACAGAAATGTTAACAAGATATACCTCCGCCCAAATTAAACAGGTTCCATTTGGAAGAAACTTCCCCCAGATGAGCCCATTTATGTTTGACTGAGATTAAACAAAAGTTCGTTCATTTCTAGTTTTGGCACAAACAAACTGATTTTCAGTCCAAACGCACTCCAGGCACCATCCTATTATGAATGATGTCACTTGATACAAAATGAACCTAGAAACAACCCAGAGAGAGAGGGAGGGGAGGGATATATATAGGTATGCAGGTCTTGGTGTGTTCTGGTCTTTTCCCCTGTAATATTGAGAGTATCTTGGCAACGTTTCGACAAAGTCCCACTCACCATCTTCAGGCTGATGCTTTCGGCTTCATGCTTGTGTGAGCAAAGCATGATTGGAGCTGGCATCTCTCTATAAATATTGGTGGGGAGGTTGCCTGTGTTGTCATTTCTTGATTGGTTGATGAAGTTGATGTTTGCAGATTGGCTGGCTTTTTGTAAGAAGATGTGTGGCTGAGGTATTGGCTCTCTGTCTATCAGCCTCCTGTGTTGTAACGACCTGGGTAATGTGCTGTGTGATGACCTTCTGAGTTCTATTGTTTTGACATCCTGGGTCTTGTGCTGTAATCTCCTGGGTTGTAATGACCTGGATCATGGGCTGTGTGATGACCTTCTGAGTTCTGTTATTGTGACATCCTGGGTCTTGTGTTGTAATCTCCTGGGTTGTTGGCTGTGTTGTAACATCCTGAGGTTCCTGAACATCCTGAGTTCCGTGATGTGATATCTCTTGAGATTATCAGGGAAGCCATCAAAATAGAGAAACACCCCCATAACATGAATAAACGGGATGATACCTCCTGCCTACCAAGCAATTGGAAAATAGCCCTTATCAACAAACGCATCCCAGCCACGAAAACCAACACCGCACCCAAAAAAACACATGATGCCACCACCAATCTCCCTCGCCAGACTCAAACCCAAACCTACCCCATAGATGAAAGGCAACCACCATCCAGAAACCAGACCATGGCTGCATCATCAGCTGCCACATACCCCAACCCCCAAACCAAGCAAACTGACACATGCCATGAACACATAGCCAGGCCTCAAACTCGGAGCCAAACCAAAACCCGGAACATCACATCACAGCCACCCACTCAGGATAT
>BHEV01085204.1:0-42908 GCA_004319985.1 Emydocephalus ijimae | reverse complement strand
CCAACCGTGGCCACTTTAAGACTGGTGGACTTCAACTCCCAGAGTTCCTCAGCCAGCAAAGCTAGTTGAAGTCCACCAGTCGTAAAGTGGCCACGGTTGGAGCCCCCGAGCAGTCTGGGGATTCCTTCTGATCCTAGAGATTAGATCAAATGAAGAAGGATTCAGGGACCATTCATCCTTACACCATCCTGCATAAATGCCTGTCCAAAACCTATGAAGAACAGCTACAGGAGTTGGGTAGGTCTAGTCTAATGAAGAGAAGGGCCCGGGGTGGCAAGATAGCCGTCTTCCGCTATTTGAGGGGCTGCCACAGAGAGGAGGAAGGGGTCAACCTCTTCTCCAAAGCCCCCGAGGAGAGAAGCAACCTTGAATTGAGGAGGGATGAGAACAGTTAGTGGGACGGAAGTTGTGGGGACTCCGTCACTGGAGGCTTTCAGAAAAAGATTGGAAACCGTTTGTCCAGGACTGAATAAGGACTCTTGCCTGGGACAGGAGGTTGGACTACAAGACCTCCAAGGTCCTTCCAGCTGTTGGATTCTATGGTTCCCCCACCCCCCCATTCACTAAAAGCAGCTCCCCATCACAGGATATTTTCTGATAAAGGGGGTCTTTTCATGCCCACTTGGGCCTATCTGGGGGTTCACTGGATCACCCTCCTAACTCCCGTCCTGCCTCGTCACAGGGAAGGAGGAGAGGGGACAAGGCCCAAAGCCAAGGCCCCGGGCGGGTGCTGCTGCCCAGGGAGAGGCCAGGCTAGATTTGCGGGGGTTGTAGCTGTTCCTTCTGCCTTGCGTGGGGTGAGGCTGGGTGGAGAATGGGGTGCCAAGGCCCTGGGGGTTCAATGCTGACATGACATGGGGGGTGTCAGGTTGAAGTTGGCCTAGATCAGGCAGCTGATGGGGAGATGGTTCTTGATGGACCATCTCTAAATGGTTCCTCCTGGGAAGCCCCTCGAAGGGGGCCGGGACCAGAGGCCAAGGCCCCCTTCTCGCTCTGCTGACCTAAAACAGGGTCTCCAACTTTGGCCACTTTAAGCCTGGAGGACTTCAACTCCCAGAATTCCCCAGCCAGCAAAGCTATACAAGCAAAGCTGGCTGGGGACTTCTGGGAGTTGAAGTCCTCCAGGCTTAAAGTGGCCAAGGTTGGAGACTCCTGACCTAAACTGAGAGCATCGGCCCTCTGACTTCTTTCCGATCAGGGACACCATGATGGAACCACCATCCGATTCTGGTTGAAATGGGTTTCGGTTGTTTGCAGTTCAGCCTCTGGGAGCCTGAACTCGCTGGGGTGTGACTCGGCTCACCAAACTTAGCCATGTGACATCTTCTACGTCGGGACATGGCAGGTCACAGGAAGCCAGCAATGGTGTTTTGTAAGCCCAGCCGGCGGGTTCAGCAGCCTTCCTCAGGCCAGAGAGACGTTTCAGCTGCGTCCCCACTGAGTCTGCTTGGCCTCTTTCAACGTGAGGCACCTCAGCTGCCAGCCAGGGGTTTGGGATTCGGGGTTTGGGCTTCCAAAGCATGCCCGCCAAGAGAGGACCCTCCCTGGCCTGGAAGAGCTGTTGAAGAGCCGCCCAGCAGAGGCCTTGGAGCTGGAGAAGGAGCTGGAGAAAGGGAGAGGATGCCCGGAGGGAGCTGGACGCAGGCGATTCAGCAGGCGCCACCTGTCCTGGCGTTTCCAGCAGGAGGTGGTGGGATGGGCGAGGGGGACAAGAAGGACTTGGGAGAGGCCTCAGCGGGAGCAGCCAGGAGGGGAAAAGGAGGCCACAGGAATCCTGGCCCAGCTGACCCGACCTGGAGAGTTGGAAGAGGGTCTGGCAGCCAGGAGAGGCGGATGGATCCCGCAGGGCAGCCGGGCCTGCCAAAGACCCCTCATGCGGCAGCCCTCCTGGGAGGAGAAGAAACCTTGGAGGCTGTGGGGACCGGAAGAAATTACCTGACAAGGAGAAGAATTCATCAGTGGAACAGCTGGCCTCCAGAAATTGTGGGGGCTCCATCACTGGAGGCTTTTAAGAAGAGGCTGGACTAGAATTTGTCTGAAATGGTCTAGAGCAGCGGTCGCCAACCGGTGGGCCGCAGAGAAATCTCACCCCCAGATCACCCCCTCCAAAGCAGTTAATCCAGGCTGTGCAGAAACACAAGGCTGCGCCGCCCACATGGCCCACGGGAACCTTCCCCGCCCACTCACTCCTTACCTGACAAATTTGCCTGCTAAATTTCTATTATTCCTTTTTCCGACCATCGTCTGTTCTGCTGTGCCGGGAGATTTAGATTAGCTAGGAAGCAGGAAAAAGGTTGGATTTCTTGCTTTCTAGCTAGTCTTTAGATCTTCAGCTCAGCACAGCTGAAACTCTCTTACGACTGAAGGTTTGCTTGCAAACAAATTCAGTGCAGACTCACGGCAAGCAAATTTGAGAGACTGAGCTAGCTGATGGCAGATAGATAAATCACTGAATGATTCTGTGAGCAACTCAATCTGCCTGCCTGCTTTGCCTGGTTTTGGATAAAAGTTGCTCTTTTTTAAAATAAAAAATTCAATATTTACATGCATGGTGTGTTGTGAGTTAATTTTGTGAGTTTGCTTGCAAGCAAATTTTATGTGACAGACTGAGCTAGCCAATGGCAGATAGATAGATCTCTGAATGAATCTGTGATTCTGTGAGCAACTCAATCTGCCTGCCAACTTTGCCTGATTTGGGGTAAAAGTTGCTCTTTTATAAAAAAAAAAATCAATATTTATATAAATATTTATAATATTTACATATAAGCCATGCCCAGCCAGTCACATGACCACCAAGCCACACCCACAAATTAGGCCATGCCCCCAGATCCCTAGGATCTGAAATGATGAGTTTGGTGGTCCCTGAGGCCCAAAAGGTTGGTGCCCCCTGGTCTATCGGGCTTCCTGCTTGGGCAGGGGTTGGAGTAGAAGACCTCCAAGGTCCCTTCCAACTCTGCTATTCTGTAAAACGCACCCCTCGTTCACCCAAGTGGTCCCACTCCAGACCTCTTCCCCCAATGGCATTTTTCGGGGGGGGGGAGGAATATCTGCAAAGAGACTACTGAGCAGGGCAAGGGTGAAATGCCCCTTTACTCGTATCCCCCCCCCAAAAAAAACCCTTCCCCAAACGCAGGACTGACTTGCCCTTGCAGTGGAAACCGATCTCAGGAATAGCTTTGCAAGGAGGGAGAAAGAGGGCCAAGGTTTTGGGCCCACCTGTTCCAGGGGTTGCCATTCTCCAGGCTGCCTTCTGCAAGGATTTCGTCTGGGGAGCAGCTCCTGACAAGATCACCCCCATTTTGGCCAGGCCAGCTTCTGGGTGGGGGTCAGCTTGCTGAGTGAGGGGTCTGCTCAGCTGAAGCCCTTGGGCAGGAAGGAGTTGATGACCGCTTGGCTTTGGGTAACCGTCCGGCCTGAGAAGCGCTGGTCAGATTTCAGGCTGCGTCTTAACATCACAGACTGGAGCTTGTGCCAAGCGCCCAACAGTTGCCTCGCCGAAAGGGAAGGTGAAATCGGTGACGGTATTTTAGCCAGAAAACCCGTCCTGAAATTCCTGCTAGAAGCAAAAAATGCTTCCAGGGAAAAGACCCTGAAGGAAGGAGGTTCCTGCAGCTCTTTCAGGAGGAATCGGCCTTCAGGGACTCTCGCAAATAGATTCTGCCCAACTGCCTTCTTCACAGCTTGGAGCCAGGGTGGTTTTCGCCGTGGCTTCTTTTAAACTCGGGAGTGCCTGGTCCAGAGATGGTGGCGGAGTTGGCGCTTCAGTGTGGGCTGAAAATCAGGCGCTGGCCACGACTGTTGGATCCAGGAAATGTGGCGAAGGTCACAGGTGGTCAGGTGGTCTCGTGCCCAGCCACGTCCAGAGATCGGGAGCCTGTCTTGGCCACTACAGCAAGGCAAATGACCGGAACCCAGAGCTCTGTGCCCATAAGGTCCATCGTGATCTCCAATGTTGTTGGAGGTGCTAGAAACCAGAGCACAGAGAAGAGCAAGCAGGATGATTGGGGGACTGGAGGCTAAAACCTCTAAGGAGTGATTGCTGGAAAAGGGGATGAAAAGAAGAACCAGGGATGACATGAGAGCAGCCTTCCAATATTTGAGGGGCTGCCCCAAAGAAGAAAGGGGGTCACCCTCTTCAGGACGAGGAGCAACGGATGGAAACTCCTCAAGGAGAGAAGCAGCCGGGAACCAACTTCCTGACAGTGAGAACAATGAACCGCTGGAAGAAGTTGCCTTCAAAAGCTGTGAAGGCTCCAACACGGGAAGCTTTTAAGACAAGGTTGGACAACCATTTGTCTGAAATGATGCAGGGTCTCCAGGTTGAGCAGAGGGTGGGATTCAAATTCTTTTACTGCCGGTTCTGTGGGGTGGCTTGGTGGGCCTGGCCAGGGAAGGAGACCGCAAAATCTCCAGTCAGAGAGGGTGTTTGCTGGGTCTCCGAAGTCCTCAAAATTTCCACTTCCGGTTCTCCGGAACGGGTCAGAACCGGCTGAATCCCACCTCTGCCTCCGAGCTGCCTTCCAGCTCTGTTATTCTGTTAACTACCTGAAGGCCTGAAACCTTGTCGCTCCTTCCAAAGCCTCCTCCGTCTTCAGGAGCCAACGGTGGAGATGCTGGTATTCTGGCTGAACTTCCTACGTTGAGAAGATGGAGGGGTGGGAGGCGATGGCCTCCAGGTGGGGACTGGAGCGCTGCTGGAGGACCTTCTCACGTGGTCTTTGGCCGGGGACGAGGGGCCCCAGCCTGGCTTTGGGGGGGGCAGCTGAGTTGGGGGGCTCTTTGGCTGGACTCTTGCCAGAAACCCAAGAGGCTGCGGTCCCCTTAGGCGATGGTGCCACGGATGGAGTTTGCACAGCCTACACTTCACCTCGTTTGTGAATGAAGCCCATTTTGTGTGCGTGGCCAAGGCAGGGAATCGTGAATCGCCCAACACACTGAACACCTGAGCTGTGATGTTTTCATCTGCTGGACTTGCAACTCCTTCCATTCCGTGAAGAGAACCAGGCTGGGGGGGGGTGGGCAGCCCTTGGGAGGGAAGGGAGGGAAGGATCGCTGTCCAAGGGGGGGGGAGGGCTCATGTCAGCACTTGCTTGTGGGCAGAAGTGGCCTGGAAAGGCCTCACTTGGCAGTGGGTTGCTGGTCNGGGGGGGGGGGGGGGGGGGGGGGGGGGGGGGGGGGGGGGGGGGGGGGGGGGGGGGGGGGTAAGGAAGGCTGGGTCCTGCCCAAGGGAAGGTCAGGAGAGCAGCTCCAAAGACTGGGAGAGGTGCAGAAAGAACCAAAAGGGTTTCAGGACCACTTTCCTCTCCTCTTCAAACAAAACTTCTCTTGGTTCTGTTCAAACGGGGGTGGAGGACAAGGGCCCCTTGTTTAAGACTGGTAGACTGCAACTCCCCAAGGCCCCCGTTCCCCACCCCTGCCTGAACCCCAAATCCGAGAAACACGAAGGCGGCTGAGGTGGGAACACGAAGGCTTCAGATTTGGGGACCAGTCAAGGAACGGGGGAGGGGGGGGAGATGGACATGGCTCAGCTCTCTGACTTTGGAAGGTCCCTCAGACACTGGGCAGGCCTGGGAACCTCCTGCCCTGCAGAGCCTGGGCCTTTGCGGGGAGGACGCTGAGGAGCTGGGAGGAGACGGCCTCCTCCATAGGGTGTCAGGGGCACCAGGCTCTCCTGGGCCTCCCTCCCGGGCACCCCCCCTCTCCAACCGTGGGCTCTTCGTGGCTTGTGGACCTCAACTCCCAGCCTTCCTCACCCAGCTTTGCTGGGAGTGGAAGCCCACAAGTCTTCAAGTGGCCGCGGAGGGAGAGCCCTGGCCCAGAGCCTGTGGCAGGGCACGGGCCGGCTAACGGGGCTGTGGTGTGTCTGACTCTGCAGAGAAGTTGGACGAGATCTTGGCCGCAGCGGAGCCCTCGCTGAGAGCAGACCTGGCGGAAGCGGATTCCCGGGCAGCCACCGTGAAGCAGAGACCGACCAGCCGGCGCATCACCCCTGCAGAGATCAGTGTGAGAGGGCGGGGGGAGGGGCTGGGTTGGGCTGGGCCCGAACCTGATGCCCCCGCAGCCCCGTTGAGGACGGCCGGATGAGCTCGCGGGGGCAGCGCGATTGTGCCGGCCTTTTCAGGGGTGAAAGGGGGGGACGGAGGCTGGCTGCCCTCTGGCCACGACGGCCTCCACCCCCGCCGGGGTGGAGCCCCAGCTGAGGCCAGCAATGCCTGCCCAGGCTGGAATATGAGCAGTCCTCGATTTATGACCGCTGTTGAGCCCAAGACATCTGTCGCTAAGTGAGGCATCCATTAAGTGAGTTCTACAACCTTTTTCCGACCTTTCTTGCCACTGTTGTTAAGTGAATCACCGCAGTTGGTGTAAGTTAGCAACCCAGTTCTTAAGTGAACCTGACCTCCTCATTGGCTGGGCTTGTCACGTGGCCCTCAGGGGCGCTGCCAACGTCATACGTCCAGGCCAGTTGCCAAGCCTCTGAATTGTGACCATGTGGCCATGGGGATGATGCAACGGTCGTAAGGGTGAAAAACTTATTCGTAAGCCACTCTTCCTTCCAGCGGCCACTAAATGGACCGTTGTAAGTCGAGGACTGCTTGTGGGTGGGGCCGGGGTCTCCCTTGTGGCCCTGGCCTGGGACTGACCGGCTCTCTCTTCTTTTCCAGTCCCTCTTCGAACGCCAGGGGATGGCGGCCCAGGCGGGGCCGGAGAAGCCCCACGTTTCCCTCCGCAAAGGCCTCCCGCGGACCAAGTCTGTAGGTAGGTGGGATCCTCTCTGGCTTTCCCTGAGCTCCAGGCAGCCGGGCTCCTCGTCTGCACCCCCAGCCGCAGAGCCCCACTTCAGCCGCCCGAATTAGGATTCACAGCCTCCCAAAGGGGGGGAGGGGGTTTCCCCTCGCGTGGCTGCCCAGACGACTCCTCCTCTAAATGCCCCCGCCCCTTCCTCTAGGGCAGGGGTCTCCAAACTGGTGCGACTCCCAGAATGCCTGGGAGCGAAGTCCACAAGTCTTCAAGGGGCCCAGTTTGGAGACCCCCTGCTTCAGAGGAAGCCCCTCCCCTGGGGGAGCCAGGCCCTTCTCGGTTTGCCTGCTTCTGAAGCAGCAAGGACAGCCCGGGGCACCTGGGGGCAGCGGGGGCTGGCTGGCTGGCTGGAGCCGGCTCTCTTGGGTAAGCATCGCCTGCTGGTGCCTGTCCCCAGGAGATGGGCGGGGGTTGCAGGCGCTGCTGGGAGACCCCCTGACGAAGCCCTCTTCCAGGGGAACTTGGCCTCCCTCCCGTCTCCCTCGCTTCTTCTTCAAAACAAATCAGGGTCTGAATATCGGGCCTGGGGACACATTAAAAGGACCCCGGGGCTCTCAGCAAGATCCCAAGCGCTTCTTCCACACCTGCCTGGGCGGCGGCTGTTCACTGAGCTGATTGGAGCGCAGGGCTGCTCCAGCAACCCAAGACACAAAATTAACGGAGGGAGATTTTCCCCTTCATCAGAGGTGGTATATTCAGCCAGTTCTGACCAGTTCCAGAGAACCAGTAGCAGAAATGTTGAGTCGTTTGGAGAACCAGCCAATCCCACCTCTGAGTGGCCCATCTCTTCTCCGCCTCCCATGGAGTCCCAGCTGATCAGCTGGGGCTCCTTTGGTTGCCCTGCACAGGAGAACGGAGCTGGAAAGCAGGTGAGGGGGATGGAAAAGGAATGGGATTTCGCAGTAACCTGGGGGGAAATTACTGCAAAATCCCATTCCCTCCCCGTCCCACTCGCCTGCTTTCCAGCTCCGTTCTCCTGTGGGAAGGGAAGGGAGATTTTGCAGCATCCTTCCCCGGCCATGCCCACCAAGCCACACCCACAAAACTGGTCGTAAAAATATTCAATCCCACCACTGCCGTTCATGCTTTGCCCAGCAGGGCATCCGCAGACGAATGCAGGGACGGGATGGGTGGGAAGCCCAGGGTTTCAAGCAGAGCAAGGGGGGAAAAGCCCTGCTGGAGCTTAAAATAATTCAGCGCTCCGGAACAAGGAGCCCACCTTGTCAGATTTCCATTTAAGAAAAAGGGTGGGGGGGGAATTGCAACGGGTGGAGATGGGGANTGCTGCTACTTCGCCATCTGCCAGAACACTCGGAGCGGTGTTGCAGGGCGCCCCCCCCCCCCCCCCGGAGAGATGCCAGTCTCCCCGCCTGTGGGAAAATATTCTGGGCACAGCAGCAGCTGACAAGCAGCGGTGATTCACAGCCCAGAAGCTTCTGAGCGGGTTTTTTCCCTTCTGTATGATGTGGAAACGGGGCCAAGCAAGGTGGCAGAGATGCATCTCTGGTTGCATTGGTCCAGGTGAGCCCAGGTGAGCCCAGGATTCGACCCTCCAAGGCAGGGGACGCCAGCCTTGGCCATTTTAAGGCTTGTGGACTTCATCTCCCAAAATTCCTCAGCCAGATTTGCTCTGGGAGTTGAAGTCCACAAGTCTTAAAGTTGCCACAGTTGGCGCCCTCTGCTCCAAGGTGTGATGACCCAGGGTGGGATACAAAACAAACACAGTCACAGAAAACAGGTGAAGCCCCTTTTATTTCTTCAATTTGCTTCAAAACTCCAAATATCTTTGAGGGAAAACAAAAAAAAACCCCTCCCACACAGTTACATGAAGAAGGAAAAAAGCAAGACAAACCAGGCAAGATAAGGGGCTGGAGGACGTCCACAGATAACACACCCTGGGAAGGACGCCAAAGTCAGAGAGGAACCAGAAACTAGAGATATTTCCATGCTTTGTTTCCAGCATTTGCCAGTCCGCAGGTCCAAACTCTTAGGCAGATCTCACAGCTGCAGCCCACGAAGAGGATCATGGCCCTCTCCTCCCGAGTAGACCTGGCTTTTCCCTGATCCTCTCCTCCCTGCGTGCCCTAGGATGGAGAGGGGGGGGCCTGAGTCCTCCTCTGACTGCCCAGCCGGCCTCCTCCACAATCTCCGGAGCCACATTCCCACTTCCTCCTCTCCCTCAGTCTCCACCAGGAGCATATGACACAAGGGATGCCAAGGGGAGAAGGAAGGAGGGGCAGTCAAGGGGGTCCTTACTGTCTCAGGTAGTGTCATTCTGCCCCTGGTGGAGGCTGACTCTGAGGGAGAGGAGGACCAGCCAACAGGGAGTGGAGGTGTGGCTCCAGGGGTGGTGGAGGAGGCCGGGGAAGGGCAGAGGCCGGCTGAGCAGTCAGAGGAGGACCCAGGCCCGTCCCCTCTCCATCCTAGGGCACGCAGGGAGGAGAGGATCAGGGCAAAGCCAGGTCTACTCGGGAGGAGAGGGCCATGATCCTCTTCATGGGCTGCAGGTGTGAGATCTGCCGAAGAGTTTGGGCCTGCATGCTAACAAATGCTGGAGGCAAATTAGTGCTTTATTCCAAGATGAGGTTTATCTTGGTTGGCGTTCTTCCAACGGACTGTACCTGGCTATCTTCCTGACGTTTGTAATGATTTATCCTGGTCTGTCGTGGAACTTTATTCAGTGCAGTTTATTTTTGGTTTTTGCTTCATTATTGGCTCTTTGAATTTGAACTGTGTTTCTTTCATTTGGAATGTTATTTGGAAAATAGTTTAATCTTCAACGGTGAACAATTAAACAGTGAAGCCAAGTTGGAGGCATTAAAGGACCTTTATTTATGTTTTGGTTTTTGTTATATTTTTGATACGCTCCGGTCATCACACAGGAATGCAGAACTGATTGTGTTGCAGTTTGATCCTTGGGCCCAAGGATTGTGCTTGCCATAACGCAGGCGCCTCCAAACTTGGCACCTTTTGAGGTGTGGGAACTTCAACTCCCAGAATTTCTCAGCCGACATGGCTGGCGAATTCTGGGAGTTGGTCCTGAAGTCTTAAAGGGGCCACGTTTGCAGAGCCCCGGTGTAAAAGGAGTGCATTGCCTGTGCCCAGGACACTGGCAGGGGCACCTCCTCTGCCCCCATAGGACCCTGTCTGGCTGTGGGCATTGGCAGCACTGGCTGCCCTATAGATTCACCCACCTGGTGGGGTGGGTGGGCTGCTCTTGCTCTGGTTCTTCCCCCCCAAAGCCCCCTTACCCTTCCCAGAACCTTTCCAAGTCTAGGAGGGTCTTCGTCCGTGTCTATGATTGTCCGTTTTCCTCTGTTTTTCCTTCTGCTCTGCTCTTGTTTTGATGTCCTGGTCGTTCGGTTGGGAGCCAGAGTTGAGAGGCAGGATATCCCTCTTCATCCCCAAATCCTTAAGGGGCAGAATCCAACCCTTTCCTGCAGCCCCCTCCCCAGGACCCCCCCCCGTGTCATGCCTGGTGGCTGCATACAGAGACACCTCCTTTCAGTGGACACATCGGGGACTTCAATTACAGGGTTTTTGACGGACAATCCCTCATTTAGGGACCATTCAAAGCTAGAATGGCATTGAAAAAAGTGGTTTATGGCCATTTCTCACGCCTATGGCTGTTGCAGCATCCCCATCAAAAGTCAGGCGCTTGCAACTGGTTCATATTTATGATGGTCGCTGTTTCCCGCGGTCATGTGATCCCCATTTGCTACTGTCTGAGAAGCCAGGTTTAAAGCCATGAGACTGACTTAACCCCTGCAGTGATTCCCTTAACAACTGTGGCAGAAAAGGGTTCTAAAAGGGGGCAAAACTCACTTAGCGACTGTCTCACTCAGCCACAGAAACTTTGGGCTCCATTACGGTCATGATTCTTCAGCCTGCTCGATAAGGAGTGTGTCATCGCAGCAAGGTTCCTGTGCATAAGTGGCGTACGTGTTATCATTTGTGCAATGACCTCCATGCGCAGCTGGCAGGCAGGGCAGTGGGAGGGGGTCCCCAGCCTATGAGGCCACTGTGGCTGCACTCTTCACCCTAGAGTTGCCCAGCCCACCACAGCCCAGAAGGCGCAGGGCAGCCACTGGACACGGGGTGTCCTCCACGGGGCCTTTGCGGGGCCTGTACACTGCCCTGGGCAAGAGGACGCAGCTGGCTTGGTCCTGCTTAGCAACATCCTTCTTTGGATGCCAGACGCCAGAGGAATCCGAATCCCTGCTCAGGGTGCAAAGGGCTCCTTGCAAGAGAAAATGATTCCCCCTTTATTGGCCCTCCCCGACTTCCAAGGCACATCGGCCGGCCGGCCTGCTCTGCACTGTCCCGCTCAGCAGTCCTGGGCATCGGTCTGCAGCTGCAGGCCGGTTCCTGACTCAAGAATGCCAACCTCGAAAGGAGAATGTTTGTGGCTCGGGGTTGAAATGGGGGGGTGTGTGTCCTTAGTCTGCCTCTGAACCTGGGCTGCTTTCTTGCAGTCGTTTTATGACCCAAGCTAGGTAACGTCACCAGGGCTAGAAGGGAGTGCAGTTTGCTCTTTGTATACTAGTGGCTTACCCTGCCACTCTTTTGGGGGGGGGTGTTCTCGTTGGTTCTTTGATTAGGCTGCTTACTCCCCTCTAGCACTGACGAAGTTACCTAGTTTGGTCATGAGACGTCTGCAAGAAAACAACCAAGGGCCCCCAGGACCCCTCAATTCCAACCGCCTACGGTGAAGCTGCCCGTGGGCACCCCAAGCTTTGCCTCGGTTGCAGCCTTTGTGGCCCGTCTGACTGGCAGTCAGAGGGGGAGAAGCCTCATTTGACCTCCCGAAGGAGCTGCAACTTTTCCTCTTTTGCTGTTTTTTAGGCGAAGATGAAAAATTTGCGGCTTCCCTAATGGATGGGAAATTTCCCCGGAGTACATCGATGCAAGACACTGTCCGAGAGGGCCACGGCATCCCGCCCCCACCACAAACCGCCCCTCCCCCTCCTCCCTCCCCCTACTACTTTGACACGGGCCCGCCCCCCACCTTCTCCCCGCCCCCACCCCCAGGGAGGGTCTACGACACCGTCCGGTCCAGCTTCAAGCCGGGCCTGGAGGCCAAGCTGCATGGGCTGCCACCGGTGATCAGCGCGGCCGAGATGTATGACCAGGCCAGGGCCAGCATCCCCTACCCCGAGCGGCAGAAGCGGGCCCGCTCCATGATCATCCTGCAAGACTCCTCCCACATCCCCGTGGAGCCCACCGACTTCCCCCGGCCAGGCCCCTCGGCCACCCCGCCGGAGAAGCTGAAGCGGAAGGGACGCGGGGCAGACAACCCCTATGCCAACATGGGCCAGTTCAACATCAGCCTCTTTGCCCCCACCAAGCCCCAGCGCAAGAAAGGCCCCCTGGTCAAGCAGCTCCAGGTGGAGGACGCGCAGGAGCGGGCGGCGCTCTCCATGGCAGGGGGCTTCGCCCGAGAGCCCTCCCCCACCCGGCGGGGCCACCGCCTGAGCGGGATGGAGTTCCCCTCCCAGCAAGTGGACACCGCCAGCCTGCCCTTTGCCACGGCGGCCCCAGGGGCCATGAAGGAGCGCGACTGGCGTCTTGACGAGAAGCGGAAATCCACTGTCTTCCTTTCCGTGGGGGCCATCGAGGGGAGCCCCCCCACCATAGACATGCCATCGCTGCAGCAATCCCGGTCCATCGATGAGCGTCTGCTGGGGAGCCGGGACGTCCTCCTGCCTTCGCCTGTCTCGGCTCTAAAGCCATTCCTCAGCAGTTCCTCCTCGACGTTCATACACCCCCTGACGGGGAAGCCCCTCGACCCTAACTCCCCCCTGGCGCTGGCGCTGGCCGCGCGAGAGAGAGCCCTCTCCACCCAGGTCTCCTCCAGAGCGGCCACCCCCATCCACAGCCCCGACTCTGACCGGGCTGCACCCTTGTTCGTGGACCTCCAAACCAAAGACCAAGAAAGGGGTGAGCTGGAAGGCCGGGGGTCTCCTGCCAATTCCCCGGGATCCAAGGTGGCCACCCCCAGCTCTCTGACCCCTACCCAGAGCCTCTGGGGGATGCCTGGAAGTGCAAGGAAAGAGGGCGAGGCCCGAACCGAGACCCCGGTGGAGGAGAAGAAGGTGGAGGAGAAGAAGACCATGATCCTCAGCATCCTGGACACCTCGCAGCAGAAGACGGCCGGCCTCATCATGGTGCACGCCACAAGCAACGGCCAAGACCTCGGCTTCGACCTGAAGGAGGAGAAGAGCCCCGTGCCAGAGGGGGGCCCAGAGCCGGAGGAAGTCTCCATGGCGGAGGCCCAGCCCAGCCCGGTGGGGAAGGTGCCCGTCAGCCCAGCCTTGGGCAAGACTCTCGGACAAGGGAGTTCGGAGGAGGAAGTAGAGACATACACGGTCACTCTGCCGCCTGCTCAGCTGTCCTCCAGCGATGAGGAGACCAGGGAGGAGCTGGCGAAGATTGGCCTGGTGCCGCCGCCCGACGAGTTTGCAAACGGGGTCTTGGTCACCACCGCTGGCACCCCTATCAGCCAACTGGCTGCTCCAGCCATCGCCCCGCCATCCGTGCCAGCGGCAGCAGCCCTTCCTTCTACCACTGGTGGAACACCCTCAGGGAAGCCCTCTGATGCCCCCACCGCCCCCGAGTCTGCTGCAGACTCGGGCGTGGAAGAGGTGGACACCAGGAGTTCAAGTGACCATCACCTGGAGACCACAAGCACCATCTCCACCGTCTCCAGCATGTCCACGCTGTCCTCCGAGAGCGGGGAGCCCACCGACACCTACACCTCCTTTGCGGATGGACACACTTTTGTACTCGAGAAGCCGCCAGTGCCTCCAAAGCCGAAACTCAAGTCCCAGACCAGCAAGGGGCCGGTAACCTTCAGGGACCCTCTTTTGAAGCAGTCCTCGGACAGCGAGCTCATCTCCCAGCAACACGCGGCCATCCTGGCTTCCGCCAGCGTCGGCCGGCCACGCTACCTCTTTCAGCGAAGGTCCAAGCTGTGGGGGGACCCCCTGGACAGCAGGCCCCTCCAGGGGCCGGAAGATGACAAACCAACTGTGATCAGCGAGCTGAGTTCCCGGCTGCAGCAGCTGAACAAGGACACGCGCTCCCTGGGGGAGGAGCCGGCTGGGGGCGTCTTCGACCCTGGAAAGAAGCCTCCCGTGGTGGCAGCACGGTAAGAGACCCCCGCCCAGCCAGACTGAGAGGGGGGGGCTGCAGGGGGCCTTCCTACCTCCCCAGCGTCCGTCTTCCTGGGCCGGGAGGGCCCTGGTTCAGCGAACCCTGTGCTGGTGGCCTTCCGGGGGGGGGAGGAGATGCCAGAATGACGTTTTAGGATTGGTCCCCATGTAGATTCAGCTGGGGGGGGGACATTTGGGAAGAACACTCAGCCCCCTCCCACTTGTCCCTTTCGTCGTCCTCCTCCTCCCCCTCCTCACTCGGCCAGTTCCAGGTTTGCTTTCGAGTTTTGCTCTTTGGGCCCCCGAGAGCCATACAGCAGGCAGAGGCGTCCCCCTTTCACACACACAGACACACACACACACACACACAGCCCAGCCCCCCAAGCGCAGCCCTCCCTCCGAGGGCCCAGGATCCGGGGGAGCCGGGGAGCCCCTGAGCTCAGCAGGGAAATGCAGGGTGCCTTCTCGGCCACCGTCTCCTGCGTGGGGAGATTTGGCCACTTTCCCTCAACCTTGGAGACTGCTGGGCTCTCAGAGGACCCTTCCCCTTTTCCCCCAGAACTGAAGGATTACCAAGCTTGGGTGGAACACCCCCCCCCCGTTCTGCACTGCGTAGAAGAGGGGGGGCAGCTACAGCCCCTTCACAACCCACAGACTTCAACTCCCCAAATTCCTGAGCCAGCATAGTTGATTGAGTGATGCTGGGAGTCCACAAGCCTTACAAGCTGCCACGGTTGGACGTCCCAGAGCTTCACCTGAGTTCAAGTCGGGGTGTCCGTTCCCCCCTCTCCCCCCCCCCCCGTTTTCCTAGAAGTGTGTAACCTGCCCCCTGTCTCTAGTGGGAGGGAGGGGTTGGGGGGGGAGAGAAGAGGAGGAAGGAGGACAGAACAGGAAGGGGGGGATGTGATTGATGGAGTTTGTGTTTCCAAAACCCACCATTGCTTTGTATTCTTGCAGATCTGACAAAGACCCTGAAGAGAATTAAACCCCTTTAAGCCTTTTAGCCTCTAGGGTAAACCTGTGAGGTAAACCTCTTTCTCTGTGTCCTGGCTGAATAACCCTCAGCTGAAACTTGTAGTATCCTGCTTGGAGCTTCCAACTAAGGCAATTAACACCTTACCAATTTCCTTGTAGGCTTTGTTGCCACCGCCCCACCCCCCACCCCAAGGCCTGGCGATCCCCAAGGTGGGCAGATTGAGGGCAAAGGCAGCTTCTTCTCTCCCTGTTGGATGCCAGCCTGGAGGAAGGACTTCCAGGAAATGTGCTTTGGCCACAGGGGTCAGAAGGAGACATGGCAGCAGCACTCAGTTCCTGCGCTGGTCTAGCGCAGCAATCTCCAAACGTGGCCCCTTTAAGACTTGTGGACTTCGACTCCCAGCATTCCCCAGCCAGCACAGAGTTCTGGGAGTTGAAGTCCACAAGTCTTAAAGGGGCCACGTTTGGAGAAACCTTGCTGGCATATTCGCCCTGCGTGTTAAAATTTAAAGACATTAAATTATCCAGAGGCCTGATTTCCATGCCAGACCAATAATTCTTCTGCAAGGTCACTGCACAACCATAACACACACACACACAAGAAACCTCTCTAGGAAGCTCCAAGAATGAAAGAGTGGGATGATCGGAGGGGAGAAGCGCTTCTCTCACGTGCCGCAGGGCCCACGGAGTTCACGGGAACCTAGAAGGGAACTCGAGGGATCATCTTGCCCAATGCTCTGCCTGGGCATAAACTCCATGGCTAGGTGAGCTCCTGGGGAGACCTGGTGGCAACTCCTTGTTTCCAAATGAAGATCTCCTTGATGGCCACTGCAGTGAGAGGGGTTTGAGGTTGAGCTGCTTGTGACTTGGATAAAATGGGGGTCTTTCCAGACCCATTTACAAAAGGCACAGAGCCCCCCTGTGTGCTTCAATGGGACTTTCCCAGGCCAGAAATCTGGGGGGAGAGGGGGGGCTGCCTTGTCCCCCTGGTCTCCTCCAGCCTGGGGCCCTCTGTGGGTTGGGACTCCCCCCTCCCCCGCATTCCTGGCAGGCCGGGCCAAAGAAGACTTTGAACCCCACAGCTGATGGGTTGACGGGGGAGGCAGGGACCCTCTGGACGGGGCCCATTCATCAAGGCCAACGGGGCCAGTGCTGCCCTCCTCCTCCTCCTCCTCCCTGGCCTGGAGTTTCCCTCTCCGTGACTTCCACGCCTTGGACGCGTCTCATGATGCGCAAAATCCAAATCCCCAGACGAGGAGCCCTGGTGGCACAGGGGTTAGAGGGCAGCATTGCCGGCTCACTCTGCTCACTGCCAGCTGTTCGATCCTGACCGGCTCAAGGTCGACTCAGCTTTCCATCCTTCCAAGGCCAGTAAAATGACGACCCAGGTTATTCGGGGTCGGCATTGTATAAATCGCTTAGAAGAGAGGGCCGTGAAGCACCGGGGAGCAGCATATCAGCCTCAAGTGCTGTTGCTATCTGGGGTCCCCAGCCCCCCGCAGGGAGTAGTTCTCGTCCTCCAGGAAAAGTGGCTTCCCCAGAGCGTGTGCACTGCCTACGAGGATCCGGGGTAAGAGGGCCATTGTTGGTCACAAGTCATGGCATGCGTTCACGACCGACCGATCGCTGGCAGGCTGGCGCCATCCATCCGCTAATCCCTCACTAATCCTGGCTTGCTCACTCACTGGGCCGATTCACCACGGGCCCTGCATGTTCATGAGGGCGGGGGAGCAGGCAAAGAGAGACGGCTGTTGTACCTTCTGTGGCTCTGAGAGATTCAGTTCAGGTGTGGGAGGAGGAGCCAGGAACACGGGAGCCCAGCAGTGGAAGCAGCAGCAAGCGAGGAGGAGGAGGAGGAGGAGGAGGAGAGGGTTTGTCTGAGAGACCAGAGGCCACTGCAGCCACCTCAGTTTTGGCCCTGAGCCCGGCTTCATTCCAGCCCCAGAGGCAGGCGTCCTGGGACCACCCTTGGGGGATTGGCTTAACGACGGCAACCGGGACGGCCAGAAATGCCACCCTTCAGCAGCATGGTCACGTGATGATGTCCTGCTTTCGAATCGCGTTGCTTAATGGCAGCAGTTCCAGTCCCGGTTTCCGTTGTTGACGAAGGACTGCCTGTGTAGCATTATGGGATGATGAGACTCTGGAAACAACTCCCAAGGCCCAACTCTGATCAGAATCAGGATCCCTTCCTTATCACATAAAGTTTTCTCCTCTCGGCGTGGCGTTGGCTTGATTTCTGTTGCCATTCTCCTCGGCTCAGTAGTCCCCATGAAAGCACCTCATTGTAAGAGCCTTGGTGGCACAGGGGTTAGAGTGCAGTACTGCCAGCTGCTCCTACTGCAGCTTGGCAGATCGAATCCCACCAGGCTCCAGGTTGACTCGGCCTTCCGTCCTTCTGAGGTCAGAAAAAAGAGGACCCGGATGGTTGGGGTTTGCAAGAGGCCGACTCCGTAAACTGCTTAGAAAGGGCTGTGAAGCTCTGTGAAGTGGTATATAAAGCTATAAGGGTATTGCTCAGTGGGAAGGAAGGAAAGGAAGGTCAGAATGCGGCATTACAGGCTAATTCTGTACATTGCCAGGAGTTTGAGGTTGAAGTAAAAGGAGGACCGAGGTGGTTGGGGGCAAAGGGCCGGCTCTATAAAACACTTGGAGGGCAATAAAGCCCGGTGAAGCGGGATATGAGTCTAAGGGCTGTTGCTAGTGGTGGGTTGTAGGTTGCTTAAGAGGAAGGGTTGCCACACTAGGGAATAAGGCCGAGTTCTATGCAGGAGCATCCTCTGGGTTTCAGGCTTGGATAGGCGAAGGCTCAGGGTCGTTGCATGGATTTTTCCACCTTTCTTCCTCCCCGGCAACTGGGCAAGAATCCCTTCCTCTTCCTCCTCCTCCTCCTCCTCCTCCTCCTCCTCCTCCTCCTCCCTGTGTGCTGGGTCAGGAAGAAGGAAACCAAGATAAGAGGCAAGTTTCCTCTGGATCCAGAGACAAATGCCCCCGTAGGCAGGATATTGGGGTGCCAAGGGGTTGGGAAGAGAAAGGGCTGTGGGTGTCCAGGCAGCTGGCAGTTTTTCCTTCCTCTCAGACAAGGCAGAGCTCTGCCGTCACGGCAGACTCAGAGCTGAAGCAGACTTCAGTCCAATCTGAGCCAGGCTGGAGCTCATCCTCGGGGAAGAAGTGAGCGGTTAGATGAGGAAACCCAAGCTCATGACAGCCTCACATTACAACGGACAAGGATGTGCGTTAAATTTTGCAGCTGCTAAGATTGTTGGCTGAGCAGGGATAAAAATAGCCAGAGAAATGGTTGGAGCCTGGGAAACGGGCCCCTCGCCCGTCCATCGGAGTGGCTGATTTACCACCAGTACCAGGAACTGAGGGCATGGGGGGCGGGCACAAGGAAACAACAGCCAATCGCCTGCCATCAACACACCAATCAAACCAATAGGAAAGCACCACATAAATACGATTCATAGAATGGCCCAAGGCACACATTCTGGTGGGAGAGGAGTTCCCTGAGAATAGGCTCCAGCGCCAGCCCCAAAGGAGGAAGGAATGGAGCTCTGGTCCCAGTGACCGACTGAGGTTGGATCCTGCAACCTGTAGACCTGCCTTCCTTGGCTGGAGGAGGCCTGTGGGTGGTCCAGGTGGCCTCTCCGGGCCCCTTGTCTCCACCGCTGGCCATGCCGAGGGGGGCTGGTGTCCAGCTGGGCTCAGAGAGATTTCCTGGAAAGCACCGAGAGGCCGGGGTGGGGGGGTTCTTGTGGTCCTCCCTCCCACCTGGATTGGTTTGGGAGGCAAATGAGTTTCTGGAGCTGGTCGTCCACTGGGGAGGGTGGCCAGGCGTGCAAGCGGTTGGCAGGAGGCCTTTGGGGCAGTTGAAACAAGCTGGCCCAGAGGGCGAGGAGGGGGAGGGAGGGTCTCTCCCGGGGAGGGCGTAGAAGAGCATCCCAGGAATGATCAGGAAGAAGAAAACTCTGTGGGGAAGACCAACCCCTCCCCCCCCCCCCGCCTCTTCTCCCCTGGAAGACTTGCTGTGGGGGGAGGGGGTTCTCCCCTTTGCCTTTTTCCTCCCCGGCGGCCCTCAGAAATGCAGGTTGATTTATTAGCTAGAGCATTTCTATATCACCTGGACGATTCTAGCAAACCCCTCGGAGTTCACACCCTGCATCCTGTGGAGCCCCAAAACATCCCAAAGCTCTTGGGGCCGGGATTCCCGGTCAGCAGTGGAGAGCCCTGGATGAATCGGGGGGGGGGGTCTTTCCAGAGGCATTCCTGCTTCCTTCCGAGAGGCTCCAGCCCTCACGGGGTTCGCTGCCTCCGCCCTCTGGCCTAATCTGCCTGTTCTGGGGAGCACAGCAGGAGCCCCTATTCCCCTTCCTTCCTTCCTTCCTTCTCTCTCTCTCTGCTCCCCAGCCCCTCCCCTCTGCCTGGAGCTTCACAGTGGCTTCTTCATGTGCGGCATTGGCTGTTGAACATCTGTGGTTGTGAACATCTACTTCGTGGAATGGGACTCGGGGGGGTATTGAAGTGGCCCTGCCAGACCTCTTTGGGGCCCGGGGCCCTTGACCCTCCATGGCCTGAGAAGGCAGGCGGGCCCTCCGCTCGCTTCCCTGGCCAGGTGGACAGTGCTGGCAGGAGGCGAGGGAGCTCTTTCAGGGAGGGAAGGAGGGTGCTCCCCCGGCCCCGTGGAGCCCTAGGTCAGCCCGACACCTGCACCCTCCTCCCCCCCCCCCGGCAGGAGGAGCCTTCTGGGAGTGGCAGGGAGCCCAAAGGAGCCCGTGACCAAGTCTCTTCCTTCTTCTCAGTGTGGTTCCCAGCGCCTTGGACCGATGCTAACCTCTTTCTCATTGCCTTTCTTCCTGCTCTGCCATCTGCATGCCTCGGCCGCTCTGTCTAGCACCGCCTCAGGAGGGTGGGCAAGCTGTGTAAGTGAGCACGTTCTCATCTCATAGCAACCCCATGTCCGTCTCCTGTCCGTCCCTCTGTTTGTCCTCCTCCTCCTCCTGCTGCTGCTGCCGCTTGCTGTGTGTGCGGGGTGGGGGCTGCTGGGAGGGGGAGGGCAGGGCCTGCAGGGCTGTCTGGCTGCATCCCTCCCCAGCATGTCGGTATCTGTCTGGTGATGTTCTGTGCCCCGGAATCCCAGGAGGAAGTGCCCGTCTGCAGCCAGATGCCAAGTGGGTCTCGGGGGAAGCCAGGGCTGCTACTCAGCTGGCACGGCTGGCTTCAAGGAGCAACGGGGGAGGGGGGTCTCCCTGCCTCCAGGCCTCACTGATCACAACAGGCCCATCCTCCGGCCTAAAGAGGGGCCCGGATAGGAAGACAGGAAAGGGGGTGCTGCCTGGCCTTCGAAGCGGAGGCCCAGGGCATCTTTGGGGGTGGGGTTGGGGATTGGGCAGCCCCATGCAAGACCCAGCCCTGTTCTCCCACCAAGGCCCCTGATCCCTGGGCTGCCTCAGGTGACTGCGATGCTCCCCGGAGGTCCTCGTGTCCCCGTCTGAGCGGCCACTCTTCACCATCCGGACTCTGGGCACACCGGGGGCCACCAGGAAGCCCGTGAGGAGCTTCTCTCGCTCAGGCTGGCGGTGGGTCTTGCTGCAGGTTATCAGCACGGTGGACCCAACCTTCATTCCCGGAGGGTTCACTACAGTTGCCCACCCAAGTCCACAGCTGGGCCCGGCCAGTTCTGCCCTCTAGGAGGCTCCCACTTGGCCCATGAGCCACCGCCATGCGGCTGGCTAAGCCCTCCTAGATGGGAACACACACACACACACACACCCAGTTTTGGTTCATCCATTGTGAACCTGAGGCTTCATGAGCTCCATCTCCTCCTGGGAGGTCCTGGACGGATGGAGCGGAGCCTGAGCTTTCGTCTTCTTGCGTTTCCAAATAGACCAGCTGAGAAGAAGTTTTGGTCTTGAGGAAAAGAGTCAAGAGAGATGGGCAAAGCACACATACACACACCCCTATCTGGCTTAGCTGGAGGCCACCGAGGGTGAGGGTGAGGTAGGATGGCTGTAACCGGACAGGTCTGGGCCTTTTCCTGTAGAACCCTAGGCCTGGAAGGGACCTTGAGAGGGGTGATCTTCCAACCCCGTCCCCTGCTCATGGCAGGACAGCCTGTATCCTCTTGGACAATCGGTGGCCAAGCCTTTTCTTGAAAACCTTGGAGGAAAAACCCTACATTCTTCTTGAGCAACAGAGAGCCTTGGAGTTCCTGGCAGCCGGAACATCTGTCTTTGTACAGCGTGACACACAAGCACACCCTTTGTGAGTGGGGTTATTTCTGCCACCCTCATTGTCTTCTGACTCTCTCTTCTCCAGAGCTGAGCATCTTCTAAACGACTCCACCCCCCACACGGTGTCCGCCTGGGATATTCAGCCACGGAAGTGACCGTCACTTTGCCGCTGCCGCCGCCTTCTTTTTGAGGTCCTTAGAGAGAAGAAATGCAGTTCTGGATTCAGCAGATTCAGCCCTTTTAAAAAAAAAACTCTGCTGAGTCCGTTCTTGCTCCTACAACGGAATGTCCGATTTTGTTCCAAGGAAAAGGTTTAAAGCAACACCACGTTGTGGATTCTCGAGGTTTTTTGTCCGCGTGGGAACATGAAGCAAATTATTTACTCTTTAGTATTTTAAATTGAATTAAAAAAAAGTGCCTAACTTTGGCCAGAGTGTGCTCATTTCCTCTAGAAAAAGCCAGCTGGGAAGACTTTGGGAAAAGAAAAGCAGACTGAGGATTATACTTTCCGTTCAATGTTTATCAGTTATGATATTATTATATATATTATAAGACAGGGAGGAGATGCTCTCCAAAATGGAAAGTCCTTTGGGGTTCTACGTTCAGCTCAAGGAGACGTTCCTAAATTCTCAGTCTGCTCTGTATTAAAAGGCTGTCTGGAGACGGAGCTTCTTTCTCATCGCCTCACATCTGACCATCAACAGGGGGAGAGGAGTCTTCCAAACAGGCAGATCTTCTTGGGGGGGGGGGGCTTGTTTTCCGAGCTTGTTTGGTTTCTGAAGGCTTCGTCCCCAGGCTGGGGGACATTGAAGTGTTCTCTTCTGCTTTTATAGGTCTTGGGTGGTCAGTGAGTCATGTGAGCGACTGGTCAGGCCGTGTGAGGCTCATCTGGTGGGGAGGTCACAGGCAGCCGTTGGACTTAGGATGAAGATTTGCCTTTCATTTGGCTCCTTCCAAATTGCTGGGATTTTTCCCGTGTTACAAAGCTGCCAGGAAGATGGTGGTCCCGGGGAGGAATTCTGCCAAGCCCCCCCCTTCCCTGCTAAGGCTAACCCAGGAATTATTTGGGAGCAAGCAGATCCAAAGGAGCCCTTGTAGGACATTAGTTCCCCACTGCTTCCGGCAAGCAGAGGGTTTTAGATTGGGGCTTCTCTTCATTCTACTTGACCGCCATTGCTTTAGGTTGATTAGCCAAACCTCAGACTCTGCCATGATGAACACGGGTTTTCTCCTTCAACCAAAGCTGTGGTTCTTGGAAATGGCCATTGCCACCAAGTGAGCCAAGAGCGTCTCTGCCTGGCCAACTAAGAATGGCTAATTCCACAGAAGATCACAGTGGTCAGTCTTGTGCCCTGACTCCCAGCTCTTAGGAACAAAAGGCCCGAGCATGGACTGAAGAAAGCTTTTGTAAGAAATGGACCCAACTCAGCTCCAAGCCTCACCCTGAGTCCATCCCAAGCCAACCAAAGTCCAAGGCCTGGCCTGCCTGGCTGGCTGGCCAGGCTTTCCACCGGAGAAGTGCCTTCCATGACTGTTGAAGAATGAAGAGCCGTCCTCCTAGCCACGTTCATTGAAGGGCTGCTGTCCAAGGAAGGCATTCTTTGCTCTGTTGTGGACCTGGGTCATTCTTCATTGTCCACGGAGAGAAGCCAGCCAACAAATGACTTCTTGAGTGTTGGCAGGCCCTGAGATGTCTGCTAATGAGACTGCAAGCTGAGGAGCCTTTCCTCTTGAAGGCATCTGGCAGAGCTTCCTGAAGACCCTCCTCTCAACGTAGCCATTTCTTCCTTTCCTGACTTTCCATGTTGTGGAAAGCAACGTACTTTTCACAGGCCAATGCACAAATACTTCAGTCCGTGAAGCAGAGAGAGGTCCCACTTAATCCGTTACAAGGGAGCGCTGTCGTCTCGATTATGGAGGACAGTGGACTAATCCACTTGAAGACGATGAAAATGCTTGGAAAGCCGTAGGTGCTGAAGGTTTCCATACATTGCCCATTTGTTTTCTGGCTGGTGGACACGGCTGGGCCACCTCCAGCTTCTGCTTTCAGCAGGAAAGGGATGGGGCAGAAGGCCTGGGCCTTGGTGCCTCATCCCAGCCCAGTGGGGCCTTCTGCCTTGTGGAGCCTGCAGCTGGCCAGGTGGCCATCAGACGGCCTTCTGCCAAAGTGTCAAACCGGAGGCCTCTTGGGGGCTCCCACCCTGGAAAGCCCCATTGTCCTCTCGTTCCAGCAGCTGTTAGAGAGTTCAAGGCAACCCAAATAGGAAACCAAATCATGAATGCTATGATCACCTCTATCCTAAGGTTCTAGCGACGGAATCTTTCCACTGTGAACATGCATCCCGGCTTCCTTTGTCTTTCTGAGACTTGGGGAGTGTCTGAGATGCTTTCTCTGGTTACAGGTCGGCCCCGGACTCGGGTTTCTTTCACCTGTTGCCTTGGTAGCAACTCCTCTTCTTGCCCCCCCCCTCAAGGCCACCCATCAAGGGTTTTGAAGCCCATGGCGCTCTATGACTGCTATCTTTTGTCAATTTGGAAAACTCGAGGCTGTCGTCATGTCTGAAGGCCACTTGATCAAGAGCAGTGGTGGGATTTGACCAGTGTCTCTGCTGGTTCAGTGATTGCGCACTTCAGCTGAGTGTGGAAGTCAGCTGAGAGGAGACAGAAGGGGAAAGCGCAGGGCTGGGTGGCTGGAGGGCCGATCCTGCACTTTTCTTTCTCTCAGCTGATCATCGGAGCTTTTTTTTTTACTACCGGTTCAGGCAAACCGGGCCAAACCAGTAGCATTTCACCACCGATCAAGAGAAAAGCTGGCCTTGCGAAGAGCTTGGATGCGTTGTAAGGACATGGTGTCCAGTTCCTTAGAAGCTGCTGGTCACTTCATCCTGCATCCTTCCTGCACAGGAACAGACACCGGGGTGCCCAGGACAGGTGAACTGAGCAAAGGAACAAGTTCAGGACATTTTTGTCCATATCTTGTCAGACAGCAGGGGGGCAATTCTGCTGCCTTCCCAAGGCTCCAGCCCAGATAGTTCACCCACATCCGAGGATCCCAAGGGTCAAGGATCTACTTGGTCTCGTTTCCTCTTCTGAGCCAGCTGCTGCTGTTCACGTGCAAGAGGGGATTCCAGAGCCAGGTGGGCTTCCTCCCACTGGCTCAGTCTTTTTGGGTGCCTCTTCTTAGGCAGTTCCCACCCACCCCCCTTAGGGGGGAAGTGCCGCCTTCTGACCAGGGACAGGATAGCACCAGAGGAGTCCCCAACCACAAGGCCTTTTCTACGCCGACTCACAGAATTCAGACCTTCAATTCGGAATAGAGCCGGATGGGACCTTGGAGGTCTTCTAGTCCAGCCCCCTGATCAAACAGGAGACCCTATACCCTTTCAGACAAATGGCTGTCCGAGTCTCTTTAAAGCTTCCAGTGATGGAGCAGCCACAACTTCTGGAGGGAAGCCCTTCCAGTGGTTCATTGTTCTCCCACTGCCTCGAGCAGCCTCAGCTGTCCATGTCCTGCCTGCCCCTCTGCCTTCCAGCCCTCCGTCCCCAGAATTGGGGCAGATCTTCTCTCTTCCTTTCCCTTTGTGCCTTGGAGAGATCGGTTCTTAACGGGTTCCAGGTGTCCAGGAAGAAAAGGGATCTTCCAATGCAGGCCATGAGCAGAGGGAGGTCCAGAAGGAGGAGGGCATCTCCCTGGTCAGCAAAAGCCAAACACAACTTGACTCCTGGCTCATTCTGTGGGCTCACAACATTGGAAAAGGGCAGGCTAAGAAAAGAGCGGTTCACTTTCCACTCCCGAGTGCTACGCTTGCCAGAACGGCACCATGAACTGATCGGAGAAGTATCCCTCCTCCTTTACGCCTATTCTTGCAATCTCACCAGACTTATTTATGCTCTCTTGTGGACCACTGAATAAGCCCTCCAGGGATTTGGGGCCGGGGGGGGGAAATGTCAGGTCTCTTTTGGCTCTTCCCCTGCAGGGATTCCATGCTAGAGCCTCTTTTCATTCTGCCCTCTCCAGCTTTTCAGCTACAGGTTCCACCACATATTTTAACAAAAAGGTGCAAACTATTTTGTCTTGTCTGGGGAAATAGTCTACACCAGCACAGCTGGCTGAGGAATTCTGGGAGTTGAAGTCCACAGGTCTTAAAGTTGCCAAGTTTGGGAAGCCCTGGCCCAGACCACGAGGAACGCAGTTCCTTCTCTCAGAAAGGCTGACTATCCCCTTTTCTTCCCCTTGGTCTACACGGAGCAAACCTTCAGTTCTGCCAGGGTCGTGAGGGGGGGCGGGGGGGTCTTCCAGAGCTAATAAAAAACACCAGGAGGAAACTAGCCACCCTCCCTCCCAGGCAAGCAGATTCTTGCACCTTCGGACCTCGGCCCTGAAGCTGAACCAGGGAACCTTAACAGAATCATAGAATTGGAAGAGATGGAGGTCTTCTAGTCCAGCCCGCTGCTTAAGCAGGAAACGCTATCCCATTTCAAACAAATCCTCCCCAGGGAGGATTTCTCCCCGCCCAGATCCCCACTTTGGCTGCGGGGAGAGGTTGTGGGCCGCAGGAATTAAGGACTTTGGGGGGCTTAGGGGGTTAATGTTAGCTTTGGAAAGCTGGAGGGAGGGTGTTGATTCCTGAGTAGGGTCAGCCACCCACCCAACCTCCCTGTGTCTGGGGGAGAAAGCCTGCATAGAAGGACCTGTGCAGAGGACCTTGGGGTGGCAGGAGTATCTTCCCTGCGGGTTCTGCAGAAGCTGTGGCCTTGCTGGTTGTGTGGGGAATGTGTGTGTGTGTGTGCACCTGTTTTATGTCTGGGCACCTCTCTCACCACTGCTTCTCCCTCTCTCCCTCTCTCTCTCTCTTCACAGACTTTTCAGTAGTTTAGGAGAACTAAGCACCATTTCCCAGCGCAGCTCCGGCACCACCTACACCGTGCGTCCTGGCAGCCGCTACCCTGTGACCCGCCGCACTCCCAGTCCGGTAAAGCCTGCCCTGGATAGGACAGACCCCCTGAGCACCATCCGGCCCTATGGGCTCACCCCGCCCACCATCCTCAAATCTTCCAGCCTCTCCATCCCACACGAACCCAAGGAGGTACGCTTTGTGGTGCGCAGCGTCAGTGCCCGGAGCCGCTCCCCCTCCCCCTCCCCTTCCCCAGGGCCCCCCCTGCATTCCCTCCACCCCCCGCGGCCCTTCATGCAGAAACCCCTGCAGCTCTGGAACAAATACGACGTGGGGGACTGGCTGGAGAGCATTAACCTGGTGGAGCATCGAGACAAATTTGAGGACAATGAAATTGAGGGCACCCACCTGCCCGCCCTGACCAAGGAGGACTTTGTGGAGCTGGGGGTGACGCGGGTGGGGCACCGCATGAACATTGAGCGGGCACTCAAGCAGCTGGCAGACAGCTGACCGTCTGGGCAGCCCGGGCTCCTCTCCTGGAGCCGCGTCACTCAGGGGCAGGCGGGGCCGTTCCTGCTAGGCCAGTAGACCGGAGGCTCTTCCTGCCCTGCTCTGACTGCTGCACTGAAAGACCGGGGGGGGCAGCAGGCCCCTCCTCTCCCCCCACCCCACCGGGACCCCCGGTGCAGACTCCCTTCCTCAGGAACAGGCGTGGGCCGCGGAAGCTCACCCCTCCCCAAGAGAGTCACTGCTGGACAGGCGGTTCTGGGGAAGGAGAGCGCTCCCCTCTTGGAGAACCCCTCGGCAGCGGGTCCTGCCCCCATGGCCTGGGCCCCGAGGGGAGGCCGGAGGGACAAGGGAAGGGGGTCCTTGCGCTGGGGTTGCAAGGCTCCAGCCAGGCCTGAACCAGAAGCGTACGTTGTGCTGCGGCTGCTTGTGTTGCATTCGGCCTGGCGGAAGGCCCAATGCTAACCAGCCAGTGGGGGTTTGGGGGGAAGGGGCTCGGTGCCCGGGCCGCAGGGAGCCTGGCCGGCACCCAAGCGCCTGCTGCTGGAGGAATTCTCCCTGTGAAGGTCAGCAGGAGCTCCTAAGAGAGGTCAAGGGGCAGAAGTGGGAACCTCGCTCAGGAGGGCCCCCGTCCAGCCCAGTTCCTGCTCCCACAGCCCCGGGCCCTGCCCTGCAAGGACCCAGCGGGGCCAGGAGGAGGAGAAGGCCGGGAGAGGCGCCCCACGGAGAGCGGGCACTGCCCCCTGGAGGACTGTTGCAAGCGGGGCTGAGGTCGCATGGATGGAAGCATGCTTGGGGCGCAAAGAGAGGCGAAGGGCAGCCCTGGTGGGAAGGGGGGTGGCTTCGCTTGGCTTGGCGGGTGTGGGAGACGTCGAAGGGGCCTCGTAATCTCTCTGTCGGTTGGGTGATGCCCAAGGAGAAGATGCCCAACCGCAGGAACTCTCTTCCCCCTCTCCGTCCTAGTCCCCCATTTTTGCATCTTTTTAATCAGCTATATATTTGAAAAGGGGAAAAAAAGAACCAATATCTCTATATATCTATAGCCACCTTGTTTAGTTAACAGTTGACCGAAGCTCTATCTTGCTGGGGGGGGGGCTGGGGGCTCCTTCCTGCAATGCTTGTGGGAGGTTTTAGTGACTGAATGAATGGGGGGGGGCAAAGAGGCTCTTTTTAAAGTTCCTTTGAGATGTTCTGAATGTTAAAAGATTTGTGGGGGGGGACAAAAGGGGGGGGAAAGGCAACATTGCACTGGGTTCCGGGGACACGTGTGAAGTCTTCCATTCTTGCTGGACAGGCCCTGACTGGAGTTGCTGCTTCCCCCCTTGGACACACACACACACACACACACACACACACCGAATGGCCTTTCTTTTGCTTTCCTGGGGTTGGACAGGGGAGCAGATGGGGAGGAACCCCGAGTCCTTAGCCTCCCCTCTCCCCTCGCCATGCCAGGGGGCCCAAACCACAGACTGGCTGCACCCAAAACACCCACAGGAGGGGGGGGGTCTCTACACTTTGCAAAGCCCAGGCCCCGGGGAGGGGTTCTCGGGAGTCACAGGTGGCCTCCCTGCTGTACCTGGGTGTCTTCGGGGGGGGGGGCTTTCGCTCCTTACAGTCCTGGCCAAACCTCGGAGAAGACTCAGCAGCCCCTTTTAAGATGAGCCCGTTTCTATTTTCAGGGCCTCATCTGAAACTAAGACCCAGTCCTGAGTCGCCACCGGGAGTCTCCCTGATCTCATTGGCTGCCCCAAAACTTGAGCGGCTGCTTTCCTCCCACTCAGGGCGCCCCTGGGGGGAGGGAGGAGGGAGGCTGAGCCAGGTGAGTGGCTGTGCTTGGAGGAGGGCGCCCCCTTCCCCTTCTTGTAGGCACCCCCCAGACCCAGAGGGATCTCAGACCTGGGACTCTGGAGCAGGTGGGGGGAAGAGATGGGTGCCAGACGCCTCCGAGGGTCAGAGCCTCCCTCCAGGGCAGCCCAGCCGGATCCTTTACAGGCTCTGCTTCGATCTCCTGGTGCTAGAGGGAGGGGCCCTCACTGACCCCCATAGATCCCCGGCCTACCCCAGATTTTGTGTCCCCCCCCCCGTTTTTACAAGTCGCCCACAGAAACCTGCTTCCTACTAAGGGCTCTGCCAAATTCCTCCTCAATAGAAGGGGGGGGGGGGGGGGGCTGGTGAGCACATGGACCCTCCCCCCGGGAGGGGCCGTCAGCTTGAAGGCCCAAGGAAAGCCGGGCAGGGAGGGGGGCCAGTTTAGCTGGGGTGGGCTGCTCTCTTCCTGAAAGGACCTCAGCAGGTCTTGGCATCTGCCAGGAATGCTGATCACACCAGCCCCTGCCCCCTCCCCCAATCCATTAACCTGAAATTCCCAGAACCCACCACCTTTCTGCAATGCCCCCCCCCCCCCCCCCCCCCAATCGATCCCCCTTAGGGAAATGTGAGAGGACGGGGCCAGGTCTATCCCCTCCCTGAACAGACACCCACCATGGTGGCACCACCGAATTTTAAGGCTCCCGGTCGCAGGAGGAGGAAGGAAGGAAGGAAGCAGCCCCAGGATTCTCAGAGGCCCCAATATCCCAGGGACACCTAGCAAAGCCTGGACCCCCCCTCCCTCATCCCCCATCTGCAAAAAACTTGGTTGGGGCTACAATTTAAAAGGCCTGTTTTAAAACAATGAACATCCCGCGCAAATTGTGTGATAAGACCGTTTTAAATGTCAGTAAATGCAGGGCTGGTCCCACATCTGGTGCTCTCCAACTGTGTCGGGCTGCGGTTCCCATCATCCCCAGCCAGTGTCGGGCGTGGGGGCAGCTCCTTGAGGCAGCCCTCAGCAAGCACAAACCCCACTGGCACCTCAGGCGCCCCCCATCAGCTGCGCACACCCAGCCCTTGGCCTCTTTTACAGAATAAGAGAGTTGGAAGGGGCCTCTAAGGTCTTCTAGTCCAGCCCCTTATATCATTTCAGACAAATGGTTGTCGAAACTCTCCCTTAAAAGCCCCCCTTGTTGGAACATCCACAACCTCTTCAGGCGAGGAGCAGTCCCACTGCTTCATTGTCCTCACGGTCAGAAAAGTCTTCATTCTAGGCTGGATTGACCTTTAAATTATCTCCCATCTGCTGCTGCTTGGAGGATGGGGGGGGGGCTTCCCCTCTTCTCTGGGGCAGCCCCTCCAATACTGGAAGACTGCTAGCCTGTCCCGTTTCCCCCCCCCCCAATCCTCTTACCCCATTTTTACAAATTGGGCCAGGGAAACCTCTTTTATAGAGGGGGGCCTTGGAAACGGAAACGGGCCCCCAGGGTCCTTCGTTCCGGGGTGTCTCCAGACTCAGTGGCCCCCCAAGGGCTGTGATTGGCCCCAGGACTGTCTTACAGCACCTGGAAACTCACGGAGCTGGGATGAGCCGCCTTTCTGCCTGCGACCTCGGCCCCTTTAAGTCGAGCTTTGCTGGCTGGGGAATTCTGGGAGTTGAAGTCCGCCAGGCTGAAAGGGGCCAAGGTGGAGAGCCCTGCTCTCAGAGGCCCAACCCAGCAAACTGGTTCTCTTCCCTCCTGTGCGGAGGGCTTGTGTAGCCCCCCCTTCCACTTCGCTGCCAAAGACGGGCAAGATCAAACTGGGTCCCATCGGCCCCCTCCTCAAAAAAGCCGCAAATAGAGCAGTAAGCCCCCCCCCCCGTACCCTCCCCGATGTTCCTGGCGATGCTCCCCATCGTTCCTTTGGGCTGAGAGCGAGGGCGACCCCCACCCAAGCCGCGCTCCATCCCCCGGCCAGGGAAATGCATCCCACTGGCTACGGGACGCGCCCACGCGCGGTAGGCGCTTTCTCCGCTCCGCGTGTCCGTGGAGCCGGTGTCTCCGTCCCTTTCGCAGCTGTTTCTGGGGCCAGAGGAGACGCGCCTTGCCCGGCCGCCTGCCCGGCCTCCTCCCCGTGGAGGCCCGAAGACTGCAGACCCCTCCCCACACTCTTTGCCCCCGACCCCCGTCTGCAGGACGTTCACTTCGGGACCGGGAAAGCTGGACGCCTCCTTTTGATCGGGGAGGCCCCCCGCCCCTCGAGGGAGGCCAGCGCAGCCCCCCCCCGTGGGGGCCCGACCAGCCCCTCCCGCTAAGCAGCTGCAGCCGTACCTGTGTTTGTAAGCACTGCGTGACGCCCCCCGGAGGCCTCGGCTGACCGGAGCGGGGCCACCACGGCTAAATCCCGACGGCAGGCATCGCACGAGGGAGGGTGAAGCCCGACCCAACCCCGGGCGCCCCTTGGCTGGGCTGGAGACATACACACACACACCCCGAGCAGCTTTGGCACGGAACTGTCTAAGGCCCCCCCTTCCTTCCGAGACAGAAATCCTCCCCTTTGCCCCCCCCCCGTGAAGCTGAAGCCCTGTTCCCGAAGCCAGCCCTCCGCTTTGGAGCCCCGCGACCCCCGTAACGGCTGGGAAGGGCGTGTGCAGAAGTGCCTCACAACAACCGGGGGCAAAGGCAGCCCGTGTCCCGGTTCCTTGAGGGGAGACCCTCCTCTCTTGGCAAGCCTCCTTCCTTGTAGACCGGGGCTCCGTCCGCGCAGCGTGCTTGGGTCACGACAGGCTGTGCGGCGGCCGTGGGGTGGGTGGTTGCCCCGTTGGCCTCCCCGGGTCACGCGGCCCATGGTGCCGATTCAGCCCCCACGCACATCCACACCCCCTTCGGGATTCCAGCCTTTACGGTCCGAGTACAACCCGTGTACGAGGCGATTGGCTGAGCCTCCCTTCGTGACCCTCCCAACACAACACAACACAACTCGCACACGATCCCATCGCACCACGTGAAGTGATTGCACCAGCGATGAGCCTCTCGTGCCGGGTGGTTTCCGTTCAGGAAAAGGGCGACCACCCAGGGTACAAACTTCTCCGGCCTGTTTGGGCGGCTGCCGGGGCTTCCCGACGGGAGCCTGAGCCTCTTCCTGCCTTGTTCACTTGCTGACTGTTCCCAAACCAAACGGGGGGGGGGGGATCCGCTGCGCCCACATCCACAGCCCTGCGCGGAAGTCTCCAGAACAGCCGGCGGGGCCACGCAGGGAGACGGAGGCGCGAGGTGGCTGAGCGTGGGCTGCGCCTTGGCCTGGGCGCTGGACGGGCACGCAGAGAGAGAGGATGGGAAGCCTGACATGCTCAGAGGGCACCAGGTTGGGGGAGGGGGTCCTGCAGCAGAAACGGCCGACGAACTCTTGTGCGGGACAGGGCGGAAACCGGCCCTTGGAACCAACTCCGCCCCGCCCCCCCTCCGTGTTTTCCAAACTAAGAAAAATAGCCCCGGTGGGCGGCCCACTGCTGGTTGCGGGGGGGCGGGGTCTGCATCAGGTGGGGACCCTCCTGGTCACTGCCAAAGCCCACAACACACACACACACACACACACACCCAGCAAGAGGCAGGAAGGGCCTTTGATGCTTGACCCCTAACATCCACTCAAGGACTGAGCTGGGCAAAGTGGGGAAAGGGCCCTCCGCGCCCTCCCCCCCCCAGAGGAGAAGCAGCCACTCTGGAGCAGGGGGCTCCAATTTTGGCCCCTTTAAGACTTGTGGACTTCAACTCCCAGAATTCCTCAGCCAGCAAAGCAAAGCAAAGCTGGCTGAGGAATTCTGGGAGTTGAAGTCCACAAGGGGCCAAAGTTGGAGCCCCCTGCTCTGGAGGGCCCTTCCGGTCCACGGAACAGCCATCCCGCAGCCCCCTCCTGGTGGTTCGGCTTTGGCCTTTGCAAGGGGACGGGACCCCCACCAGGCCCCACCAGGTTCAGGGAGGCGGCAGGATGCAGGTGTCGCCCCTTTGTGAAAACGCTCAACCCCCCCCCCCCGGCAGCGCCCTGGACCCCCGTGCGAGTCTCGTCCGCTCAGCAAGCGCCCCCCTCGGCTTCTGCTTCCGCTTCCCCAGCTGCCCCACGAGGCTTGGCGATGGCTGCACCCCCACCCCCCGGCCGCGCTTCAATCGGCTGCTGCTGCTGCTGCTGCTGCTGCTTGGCAAGAAGGACCCGCTTGTGCCCCCGTCGGCGTCCCTGGCCTTGGCCTCGAGGCAGCCGACCCTCCCCGGCCGGAGCAAAGCCCCTCGCATGCGCCAGCCCCCCGCGCCCTCTTCAAGGCCCTGGCAGCAAACCCCTCCCCCCCTTCCCAAAGCCACCCCAGAGAAGGCCGGCGGGGCGCGGGGGGGGGCTGTTGAGACCCCCACACACACCAGGTGGGAGCCTCAGCGGCCCCGGAGCGACTGTGATTTTTTCTCACGACTTCTCAGTGACTTTGTTCCCTCTGGATCAAAGTGGGTCACGAGGTTTTGCTTTGGGGTTTTCTTAGGGTTGCTGGTTTTTCGTTGGGGTCTTGATGGGGGTCCTTTAATTGCCCCCCCCAGACACCCATTCGCCTCTCCGGGCTTTGGAAACAGGCAGGGACCCCTCCCGACCCCAGCTTCCTCGGAAGGGCCAGGAGGTCGCGCAGCTGCTGCTTGGTGGGCAAGCAGGGCTCCCAGCCCACAGACAAAATGCCCACGGCCTCACCCCATGTCTGCCCCCTCCCCGTGGCCCCCCCACTCTGCTGCTCCCCCCCCTCTGGTTTGGCTGAAGGTTTATTAATGGACAGGGTCAGTTTGACACCACCCCTTATTTTATACCGATTTCCTGAGGAAGTCCGTAGTCTTCTGCAGAGGGGGGGGGCGGCCTGGCCCCCTCCCCTCCTGACCCGATGTTGTGATAACGCCCCCACACACACAGAGAGATCTATGTTTCTTATATTATTATTATTACTATTATTATTATTATTATTATGTAATAAATTTATAAGAAATCACTGGGCTGTTGTTTGGTTATTGGCGCACTCTTGAGAGGCCGTGTCCGGCCTGCCTCACCTGGGCTTCCCTAAGAAAATGACTCCAAGGGCTGGGAAAGGTGTACCGTTCACTAGCAGTCACCTGGATCACAGGAGTCCACGCCAGACCTCTGCCAGTTAACCCAGACGCTTCTTTCAGGAGGCAACTGGGTTTCCTGGTTTCTTCTTTGAAGACGTTTCTCTTCCCATCCAAGAAGCTTCTTCAGCTCTGACTGGATGGTGGGGAAGGGGAGGATTTCTCTTCAGGGGTGGGATTCAGCCGGTTCGGCCTGGCTCGGGGTGAACCAGATGTTAAATTTACATCTGTTTTGCCAAACCAGTAGTTGAACAGACCGGATGGCCCCTTGTTATGTCTCCCCTTTAATTTCAGGTGAGCAAAACAAAGTTCAGCCATTTCAGAATTAACTCAAATCAGAAACAAACTCCCACAAGAGAACGGCTGGAGTAATTCCATAACACAGCAATAAATCCACACTCTGTCCGGCAATCCGGGCGTAGCAGTAATTCACAAGCCTCAGAGAGTTTGCTGCATGTCTTCACTCCATTTAGACACTTTGCTTCTGCTGAGTTCCACCAGCCCAGCCGTGTCCTTTTATCCACTTATGGAGTGTGTTAATTTCCCTAATTAGTTACTGGCTCGACACCTCCTTCCTAATTGAGATTGGCATCTGAGCCTCCTTCTGTTTCCGACCTCAAGCCATAGGTTCTCCAAGTTTTCTTCTCCACTGGAAAACTCTCTCATGCCTTCCTTGACAACCATTCCCAGCTGCTGCTCAGATAAAGAACCAGAGGAGGTCGAAGGTCCTGACAACTCCATTAAATCAGGTTTATCTCCCCTTGTTAAATCCATCTCCTCATCCTGGCTACTATCCAAGTCACTAAGCAATGCCGGCTCATATTTTGCTGCCATATCCTCGTCGCTGGAACTCATATCTGCCACAGGAGCAGATTCCAAACCCGGAATCACAACAGCCCCTCCCACCCCTGACCGGAGTCTCCACACGGCCCGTTTTGGATGCAGGTGAGTAGAGGGTCTGCGCTCAACGGGAGAGGGTGAAAAATGGACCAAACCAGAAGTTCTGGAAGTCCAGAAGTGGGCCTGTTTCCAGGTTCTGGAGCCTGGGGGCGGCTGTTTTTGCCCTCCCAGAGGCCCGAGGGAAGCCTCCAGACTCCGGGAAAGGCGAAAAATGGCCAAACTAAAAGTTCCAGTAGAGCATATGCCCACCCAGCAATCAGGCAGAGACCCAGTTGCTGGGATTTTGGAATCCTACCCCTGTTGATATTCCTTGAAGACAGCTGGTCCTTTGCATCCTTTCAGATCCTTCTATTCCGCACCATCCTGTTGGAGCTGAAGAAGCTCCTTGGATGAGAAGGGAAACGTCTTCAGAGAAGAAAAAAACCAGAAAGTCCAGTTGCCTCTTGGAAAAAAAAAAAAGCACCTTTGGGGCAACACCTGGAGGACGGAGAATCTCTGCAGACTTTTTGCCAGCTAACTTTCCTCCCACGGTCTTTTCCCATCGTCTGTCCCGCATTGTCCAATCAAGTTTAAAAGAGTTGTTTTGGAAACAGTCATTCTTTGTGACGACATTCTCCTCCCAGGAAAGCGACCTCGAAGACTTGTTGGTTCTCACAGTTAGTTTCCTCTGGGTTGTCCCCCTTCCCTTCCAGCTCCCCCCCCCCCCGGGGTTCTTGGCAGACTGGCAATAAGTTCTGACCGGTGAGATTCAGGACTACGGCAGGACAGATAGTCCTTGACTTAACTATTTGTTCAGTGATCGTTCAAAGTTACAAAAGCAGTGCTAAAAATAATGTATAACTGGTCCTCTCCCTTATGACCACTGCACATGATCAAGAGCCAGGAATTTGGCAAAGCCACTTGCATTTAGGGTGGTTTCGGTGTCCCAGGGCCACCATTTGTGACCTTCCCAACTGTCTTCCAACCCACAAAGTCAACGGGGAAAGCTGGAGTCACTTAACAACGGGGGGGGGAATCATAAAATTGAGTATGACTCACTTAACAACTGCCTTGCTTAACAATGGGAATTCTGGTCCCAATTTCAGTCATTGTCAGACCTGCCCTGGTTAGACATTTAGGAAAGAAAGACCCTCGCCTCCCACTTGTCTTTCCCTAAAGCAAAGCGGTTGCTGCAAGAGTGACGCTGGATCTGAATATTCCCCCTTCTCCTCCTCCCCCTTCGTGACCAGCCCATCGGGGCTCCTTGGTGGACCTTTTGGGAATGGCTTGGAAGTTTTCGCATTCGGTTCCCAGGCCAGGAGTCCCTGGAGGCTGCTTCATTCTGGGTTGGCACCTCCGGTTCTGGTCAACGTGTCAGCCCCCCTCCTGTTTTTATCTCCCCCTTTCTCAAGCCCACCTCTTGCTGCCCCAAATTCCCCCCCTCCCTCACTCCCAACTTATGGCAGGATGCCAGCAATGAAGTGAAGATCCGACCGTCATCGGACGAGGCCCACCTTGCCCTGCACGGATACAGTTTAAACGCACTGACAACTAGTCTGCTCAACCACTGGTGGCGCCTTGGGACTCGGCATAATATCTCGGCACAGCCGGGCCCGGGTGAGGATTCCAACCACAAGTTACTCCCCTCCGGCCTGCCAGGCACCGTCCCCGAACCTTTCCAGGCTCAGCCCAAGAGAGGAATGCCCCAAGTGGGTCTCTTCCAGGGGTCTGTGGAGCGGGGGGGGGGGCAGCACCCCCAGATCCCACAGCTGAGAGGAAAGGCTCCTTAAAGCAGCCGCTCCCTTTGGGGGGATCGCTCTGCAGGAAGACCCCGAGTTACGACCACAATGGAGCCCCAGATTTAGGTTGCTAGGTGGAACATTAGTTAAGTGAGTTTTGCTCCGTTTGACAACCTTTCTTGTCTCCGTTGCTAAGCGAGCCACTGCAGCCGTCAATTTAGCAACGGGGTTGTTAAGCAAACCCGGCTTCCCCATTGACTTTGCTGGTCAGAAGGTCACAAAAGGGGAGACTGCAACCATCGTAAGTCCATGCCAGTTGCCAAGCCTCTGAATGTTGACCAGGTGACCCAGCGGAGGCCGCAATGTGTCACTTTTTTGAGGGCCTTTGTAACTTTGGTCACTAAACGAACTTGGCCCACAGGGTCTTCCCCCCCCCATGCCCACAAGCACAGCATGAACAGCCCTGGGGCAATGCCCCCATTTTATGCCCACCCCAGAGGCAGGGCAGCCTTGGTGCTTTCCCGTTGGCACAGACAAAGGCTGCGGGGGGGGGTGATGCCCTGGGTACCCCTCCCCTTACAACCCCAACAGCTGCCAGCCTAGATGCCATCGTCCTCACCGCTACCAGGCAGTGCCAATCGACCAATCCGAATAGAGCTGGAAGGGACCTTGGAGGTCTTCTAGCCCAACCCCCTGCTTATAGGGGGCCCTACAGCATCCCATGCAAATGGCTGTCTAGCCTCTTCTTGAAAGCCTCCAGGGATGGAGCCCCCACCGGTTCCTTGTCCTCCGTCGGGGAGTTTCGTGCTGAATTCCCGGTTGCTTCTTTCTCTGGAGAACAGGTTGTGTCCCGCTCTGCTTCTTGGTGGCAGCCCCTCAAATGCTGGAGCGCTGCTCTCCTGTTCCCCCCCCATCCCCCCCCCAATTCTTCTGGGTCCAAACCCAGTTCCTTCAATGGTTCTCCAGGCCTTTCGGTCTCCAGGCCGCCTGTTTGCCCAATGACGCTTGCCGGAGCTCCCCCCAGACGCCGCATTCACACGTGGTGACACCAAGCATATATTTTATTGAAAGTCCGACTGGTGAGCAGGCAGTGAGTGGGCAGAGGGGGGTCCCCCGCCTGGCCTGGACGAGGCTCTGCTCCTGGTTGGGGTTGGGGGGTGGGGGGGTTACGGAGGATAAATATCGTCATCGCTACACGGACAGAGTGGAGGCCACGAATCGCTCAGCTGGCACCGGGTCCAGGCAGGTGGGTGCGTTCACCAGGCACAGCGGGGGGGGGCAGTGAACTGGGGGGGTCTCCCGAGGGGCCTGCAGCCAGGCTGACCCTCTGCCAGTGCCGGGGGGGGGCTCAGCAAAAGAGAACTGGGGGGGTCCTGGGTTCTCTGCAAATGGTGATGCATGGAATAGTCCTTGTCATCCCCCCCCCCCCCCGCACACACAGGGGACCCCCTCCCCATTTCCCCACTCCCGCCAAGGAGCTGCCTGCAGAAATGCCCTTTGGGCTCCCGGCTGCCATGCAACATGCGGGGGGGGAGGGGGTTTCTGTCTTGCACTCCCCCCCCCAACTCAGCTGTGTCCCTGGCAGGTGAGAATTAGCAGGAAAATATGCGTGGGGGGGGAGGTGAGGGAGGAGCCCCCCTTCCTGAAAACCAGGACTGACGGAGGGGGCAGGCAGAGCAGGGAGCAGGAGGGGGGAGGCATAGTGCCCTTGCCCTCCCCCACCAGAAGGCGGCTGGCAGGTGGAAGCCCTTTCCTCAGGCAAGCCTTCTTCGAGGGAGGGGCCCCTCCATGCGTGCCCCTCCCTCCCTCCCAGCCTTCCTTCCAGCCCAAACAAGGGACCTCATACAAAGGCCGTCATTCTTGGGAACCCCCCCCCGCTCCCCCCAAAACCAAGCAGGAGTCCAACTCAGGATCCTACCGCCTCCCCCTCCTCTGCCCCCCCCCATTTCCTCCCTACCAACCCCCCTCTGAGAGGCTGCTCCCCTGGCCACGTTGGGATGTTGTGGGGGGCTGGGGAATTGGGAAAGGGGGAGAGAGGGCAAGAGGCCCATCAGGCCGGCCTGGGCCCCATAAACCCCCAGGGCCAGGCCCCCCTCCTGCAGGGAAGCTGTGGGCTCGGCCACCTGGCAGGCTGCTTCTGGGTCCGTCTCTTGGGGAGGGGGCTGAAACTGGGGGTGGGGGGAGGGGCTGCCCTCCAGCTCACATCCTACTCCAGGTATATGTCTTCTGTGGGGCAAGCAAACTCAAGATGCTCCTGGTAGTATTCCTGAAAGGCGCGGCTAAAAGAGGGGGGAGAGCTGAGTTAGTAGCACTCCTGGGGGAGGAGGCCAGATACACCTCCCCGCCCCCAAGATGATGGAGAGAGCCCCCACCCCCCCAGGCAGGCACCTGTCCGGGGCCCGAGGCCAAACTCCGCCCACCCCCACTGAGGAGAAACATGCAGCTGCACAGGGGCCCCCCCGGCACTCCCTCCCTCCCCCACCAGGTGGAGCCCTTGGGGTGGTGCCAGCAGGGCCATCGGGTGCCCTGGGAGGGGCTGGGGCTGTTGCTAGGCGGACCCCTCCCTGGCTGAGGCCCCCTCTTTGGGCAAAGATGGGCTGAGGGGACTCGGGGCGCAAGGAACGGAATTGGTGCCATCCGAGCCAGATGGACAGATCGCTCTGCACGCCCAGGGGGACCCTGGCTCACCCCTCTCGAGGGGCACAGCTGGATCATTTGGGGGCGTTCACCCCCCCCGCCCCCCGGCACTCCAGCAAAGGAGGGGAGGGGGCAGATTTGCTGGTGGGCCGTCCTTCTCCCTTCATGGCAGGCTGAGACTTGGGTGGGGGCAGGGCTGGCGCCTGGCCAATTCGGGTCCTCCCAGCTGTGACTTGGGCTCCCCCCAGCCCAAAGGGTTGCTCTGCCCTGCTCTGCTCTGCCCGGCTGCTGCTTTGGCCACCCCCCGCCTCCTTGGGTGGCACCGACATAGCTGCAGCAGCCTCCAGGGCCACTTACCCGACACACTCGGCCACGGGCCGCATGGACTCCTGCGAAACGAAGACGTGGCAGGCGAAGCGACTCAGGACGGGGTGCTTGGTGATGAAGCCAAAATAGCTGCGGGAGAAGCAGCGGTGAGGCCAAGCGGGCAGAGCAGCCCTTGGTCGCAGGGCTGCCGGGGGGAGGGGGGACAAAGGGCACCCCTGTCGAGGGGGGGAGGGCCAGGCAAGGAAAGAAGGAAGAAGCCCGGCTGGCGCGTTTGCCCAAAAGAGCCTGGCTCACTGGCCAGTGCCAAGGCTGCCTCCTTGGTTCTGCAGAGTGTCAGAGGCCATGCGGCACCCAAGTCTCAAACCCATCCTGGCACCAGCAGCACCAGCTGGTGTGGCTTTGCCATTGCCCACCTTGCCACCGCAGAGCCTTGGCTGACCTCAGTGGGGCCAGCAACTGCCACCGAGCGAGCAGACCCCCAAGAGGGCTCCAGAGGCCTATTTGCAAAGAAAAAGCCCCCCACCACCACTGGTGCCCTTCCCTCCATGGGGGCAGAAACTGCCAGGGCAGCCTGTGCCATCCCAAGTGGGCACCCCCTGAAGAAGGAGCCACTTACCAACTATTGCGGGGGTGGCAGCCGCAGAAGGAGACGTTCTTCATCTGGAAGAAATGGCTGCAGCGCTCCATCTAGGAGGAAGGTAGGAAAGAGGCAGCGAGGAGGCAGCCATGCCAGCCACCCCTGCCCAGCCCTGAGCAGCCATAGGCTGCCCATCTGACCACTCAGAGGCCACGTCCCCCCACGATCCATGGAGCTTGGCATGGGTGTTGGGGGCCCCCCAGCAAGAGAGCCAGCTGTGCCCCAGAGGCTTCAAAATGGTCCCCGAGATTCTGGACCCAACGCTGCCTCTGCCCGTTGCCTCTGGGGCAAGAGGAGGTGGCAGAGAGAGGGGGATCCAGGCCGCCCATGGGGAGGGCAAAGAGCAGCTGGCGGCCACCCCCTCCTCCTCCTCTCCAGGGAACTGGGCGAGGGCTGGGCGATGGGAAGACGATGCTGGGCCAACCTCCCTGCCAAGGCCTGCTGGCCTTGGACCTGCAGGCTTCCCATGGTTAACAAGCTAACCAACATTTAGGTGGGGCCAGACAACCCAGGAGACCCACCAGTCCAGCTGAACTCGGCCCGCAGGGACTCTGGGTCAACTAAACAGATTCTCCTTTGATCTTGTCAGCCGCCAGAGAGAGGGAGTATCGGGGAAAAGGGCATTTCTTGAGTGCCTAGATCATCACCCTGGCAGCCCACGGTGAGCATGATCAATGACTCTTGTGACCCATTGGAGAATAGACATCGGGGGAGACCAGGGTCAAGGCATCCAGCCAACATGGCCACTCCTGATAAATCAATCTTTTTTACTCTGAGAGATGTGGCTAGAGACAGGATTTGAACCGGGGTGGATTTGTTGGAGTCCTGACAGCCAACCGATACTAAAATACATCATTCACTTCCCCCCACCCCACCCCGACCCTTGATACACACCCCAGATGTATATTCTCACAGGTGACCCGAGAGCTTCTGCACGTGGCAGCCAGGTAGAGTGGCTGGCTCCTCCTTGGGAGTAGCCCCCCCTTCCCTTCCGCTCCCCCCACGGCAGACCCTCACCTCTTCGTCCTGACTGTATTCGTTGACGGTCAGGATGAGTTTGATGCCTTGCAGGCTAATTTCCAGGTCACAGGTGGACGGAGGCCTCAGGTGGACGGTCAGCTTCCGGGTGGTGGCAATCTGCAGAGAGGGGCAGAGCGGGGCTGAGCCCTGCCCGGGAGACCCTTCCCCGCGGGACTCACACACAGGGGAGCCTACACCTATTGGCTGGGGGAGGCTAACGTGGGAGCACCTGTGTTAGGCACCACGCCAGGGCTCCTTCCAGGCTGGGCTCAGCCCAGGACCTCCCGCAAGCCATCGCCTGGGCTGGAAGGAGACCACCAGCCTTGGAAAGTGACTGGCAGGCAGGGGAGGCCAAGGGGTCAGTATCTACACACGAAGACTGGAGAGCAATTGGCCAGAGAAGGTTCGGACATTGGGAGGAGCCCGGCGCCAGGAATGGGCCACTTCTAGCCAGGTTCAAAATGAAGGAGCTTCAACCAAAATAAAACACGGGCAAACAACCGCTCCAAACTCGACTGCGGAAAATACGACTTCAGCCACAAAGTGGTCAACATCTGGAATGCCCCGACCTGACTCTGTGGTTACAGCCTCAACCCCTCTCAGCTTCAACCTCAAACTGTCTACCGTGGACCTCACCCCGCATTCCTAAGAGGTCCTTCAAGGGGGCGTGCATAAGCGCACCAGTGTGGCCACCGTCCCTGTCCCACTGTCCCATTTATCTGTATTTACTCCCCTGGCTTATGTTCCTACTTATCCTTGTTATCTGGTACATGTCTGACAAAAAAATAAAATAAAAAATAAATAAAATGGAGTCCCTCTGGCCCTGGTCTCCCAAGGAGCAGAGACCGGACAGAACTTGACTAGATCCAGAGCAACCACGGCAGTTACTGTCAATATTGGCAATACAAAGGTTGGTTGGTCATAGTGACAGGCACTGTGGGAACATCCCACAAACGTCACATCGTATTGCGGCAGAAGAGCCCCCAGAAGGTACCCTGCTGGGACATTATCTCGAGGGCAGTGCTGCCCAATGGCTAAGCAATCTGAAGATCCGGCCATAGGCTTAGCCACTCTAGTAACTGCTCCTACATAATTTTATGTTACTTATAATTTAATTCATCCTTACTATTGGGCCTTTTTAAAAATAATTCACTGTAATCCCAAAGGGGCTCATCCAAAAGGCAAGTGAACGTTCTTGGGTTTTTTTTCCCCTTGAAGGCGTTTCACTTCTTACCCAAGAAGCTTCTTCACTTCTGGAGAAGTATTTCGGTTCTTCAGAACTGAGGAAGCTTTTTGAATGAGAAGCAAAAGGTTTTCCAAGAAAAAAATACTGAAGGAGAAGGACCTTTGGAGCAACCGTGACCTGGATGACGGAGACTCTCCATTCAGCCTAATGGGGTTTTGTAGTTTGATACACATTTTACATGCTGTTCTGGTGAATGTTATGCCCCAGTGCCCTGCTCTGTAACCCCCATACGCAATAAATAAGACTTAAAAAGTCGGAAGACGGCTGCTGGGAATGTGGCTGTTGCGCTGCACTGACTCCCGCTAAGGCAGCCTGGGCGCACGCACACACGCACACCCCTCAGCACCCCACAGGACTCACCTTCTGCATGGCTGCACACAGGATGCCGTTGCCCTGGTGGTAGGGCACCTCCACCGAGCCCAGGAACTGCACATTGAAGTGCTCCACCCAGCAGGGGTTCCGCTTCAGCCCTGCGAGGAATGCCCACAGTCACCACTGCAGAGACCCTTCCCCCACCTCTGGCACACACACACACACCCCTGACGGAGGGCCACACCAAAGAGTGGGATGAGTCTGGCAGGGGCTACGGGGCCCCTCTCTTTTGGGCCAGGTTCTTCCCTCTTCCTCTGCTTTGGGGCACCAACTGAACGGTCCCCAGCCCCCCTGCCTCCCCCAAGTCTCCATCCTGCTTTGCGAAGCTGCTTTTTTGGGCAGCAAAGTCCTTGCGGGAGAGAGTTCTGTTTCCATCTCACGTCACAAGGAACTGAACATGCCAAAACTACGGATTTGGTACTTAAATATGAGCCAAAACAGCGAATACAGTCCTGGGTTGTGCAGACAGAGGCAGAGAATGACAATCACATGAAGGGTTCGTACCGCTTTATAAAGCCCTAGTGAGGCCACACCTGGAATAATGCAACCAATTTTGGTCACCACATTACAAAAAAAGA
>BHEV01085203.1:0-24962 GCA_004319985.1 Emydocephalus ijimae | reverse complement strand
TTCCTTCCTTCCTTCCTTCCTTCCTTCCTTCCTTCCTTCCTTCCTTCCTTCCTACCTTCCTTCCTTCCTTCCTTCCTTCCTACCTACCTACACTGACTCTGTAAACTGCTTAGAGAGGGCTGGAAAGCACTGGAAAGCAAGATATAAGTCTNTCTGTAAACTGCTTAGAGAGGGCTGGAAAGCACTGGAAAGCAAGATATAAGTCTAAGTGCTATTACTATTGCTACTGCCCTTCCTTCCTTCCTTCCTTCCTTCCTTCCTTCCTTCCTTCCTTCCTTCCTTCCTTCATACACTGACTCCACCAAGCCATGCCCACAGAACCGGTAGTAAAAAAATTTGAATCCCACCTTGGAGGTCTTTTACTCCAACTCTCTGCTCAAGCAAGATACCGTATACCAGTCTCTTCTGGAAAGTTCTGGAACACCCACGACTTCTGGTGGCAAGCAGTTCCACTAGTTAATTATCCTCATTGTCGGGAAATTTCTGCTTAATTCTATAAGTTGCTTCTCTCCTTGAATAATTTCCATCCATTGCTTCTTGTCGTGCCTTCTGGTGCTTTGGAAAGTAAGTTGACCTCTTCTTTGGGGCAGCCCCTGAGATATTGGAAAACTGCTCTCATGTCACCTGTAGTCCTTCTTTTCATTAAACTACTAGGCAATCCTCTCCAGTGCTGTTCTGAAGTCCAACTAGTATCCCACATTTTCTCCTAGGAGCTGGTCAGCCTACTGGATTTGAAACCAGGTCAACGTGTGTTGGATGTGGGCTGTGGACTTGGGGGTAGCGATTTTTACCTGGCCAAGGTACCCTGGGTTTCACTGTATTATTATTACTATTATTCTGATTATAATGACCTCAGAAGTCAGTACTGTTTCGCTAGGGAAATCTCAAGTTCAACTCTGAGGTTAAGTTGAGGTGGACTTCCATACTACGTGTTGGGTCTTTAAACCTCAAATCTCCAAACCGGTCAATTATATCTATACTAGCTTGTAACCGGTGCTTCGCTACAAAACTATGTGGTCGGGGTTAGTTTTTGGGGAGGAAAATAAGGAAATAAAAACTGTGCCTCTGCCTACCAGCATCCATCGGGATTCCTCTGGCTAGCATCCTGTCAGTGTGTGAGAGAGTTGAGGGCTGTTTGGAAGCTGAAAGAGTATTTCCTGTGTGAGCAAGAAGGAGACAGCAAGGAGCCTGGGCATGGCTTAGCTCAACTGTTGGTGCTTGGTGCTGTGAAACTGAAACTCCTCTCCTCTGTTTATGTTTTGCATTTGGAAGAGATTTCTTTCCAGGTGGGGAGGGGGAGTAGAGCTCCTTAGCATCAGTGTGTGTAAATAATAATAATAATATAGGAAATACTCTAAATGCTCTAATGGTCATTTGGAAAAAATCCTTTCTTAGTGAGCACCTAGAAGCCAAGAGGAACCTATGGGCCAAATTTCAAGTTTGTAGGCTTTACGGTTCTGCAGATTTTGTGATGATGCGTGAGTGGTATTTTGCATTTATATATATCTAGATTTTCTTTGCAGGAATTTGGGGTGGAGGTCTTAGGCCTTGATCTTTCATCCAATATGGTGGAGATGGCTTTGGAAAGGGCGCAGAAGGAACCCAGTTCCCTGGTAAGAATCAGAAAAGAAAAGATATGGAATTGAAGTAGGATAATATTGGTGAGGTTATTGTTAAGGTTCTTCCACTTAATGTTTTATCTTCGGCTCCCGTTTTTATTTTTCTCTCTCTCTTTCTCTGATCATTTTTAATTCCAGGTCCAATTTGAAATCAGTGATGTGACCCGAAGAATATTTCCAGAAGCCTCCTTTGATATTGTTTACAGCCGAGATACTATCCTGCACATCGAAGACAAAATTAGTCTTTTTCGGAGGTTCCTGGTGAGTTTCCTTCTTGTCTCTGCAGATAAATAGATGAAGCTAAACTTCCTTGTGTAGAAACAAGAAACTCAGAAGCCCTTAGTCAAGGTTACTCAACCTTGGCAGATTTAAGATGGGTGGACTCCCCCTCCCAGAACTCCCCAGCCAGCATGGGTTAGGATGGGTGGACTTCAACTCCCAGAATTCCCAGCTAGCATGCTTTAACAAGAGTGGACTTCAACTTCTCGGCATGCTGGCTAGGAAATTCTGGGAGTTGAAGTCCACCCACCTCAAAGCATACTGACTGGGGAATTCTGGGAGTTGAAGTCCACCCACCTTAAAACATACTGAGTAGGGAATTCTGGGAGTTGAAGTCCACCCACCTTAAAGCATACTGACTGGGGAATTCTGGGAGGTGAAGTCCAGCCACCTTAAAGCATACTGACTGGGGAATTCTGGGAGTTGAAGTCCACCCACCTTAAAGCAAACTGACTGGGGAATTCTGGGAGTTGAAGTCCACCCACCTCAAAACATACTGACTGGGGAATTCTGGGAGTTGAAGCCCACCCACCTTAAAGCATACTGACTGGGGAATTCTGGGAGGTGAAGTCCAGCCACCTTAAAGCATACTGACTGGGGAATTCTGGGAGTTGAAGTCCATCCACCTTAAAGCTGCCAACATTGAGAAATACCGTCTTGGGGCTTACTGTCAATCTTACACTGCCACCTCTGACTTCTTCCTAGTTGTGGCTGAAACCTGGTGGGCAGCTTCTTATCTCTGATTATTGCTGTGGGCCACGCCCGTGGTCCACCGTTTTCACCCAATATGTCAAGCAGAGGAAATACAACCTGCTCACCCCAGAAGAATATGGCCAGGTAACATTATGTGAGGTGGGAGAAATTTCTGGATAAGCTCCATCATTACAGGTAGTCCTCAACTTATGACCGTTCATTTAATGACCATCCCAAAGTTGTGATGTTGCTAGAAAAAGGCAACCTGATCAGTCCTCACACTTACAACCATCCGGTATGGTTCCAACGTCCCGAGGTCCTGCGATTGCCACTTGCAACTCTCTGACAAGCAAAGTCAATGGGAGAGGTTGGGTTTGCTTAATGACTGCATGATTCACTTAACAAAGGCAGTGTTTCACTTTACAACCATGGGAGAAAAAGATTGTAAAATCAGGTGCATCTCACTCAACAACTGGATGAAAATTCAATTCAATGTAGAGAAAAGTAAAGTCCTACACTTAGGCAAGAAAAACCAAAAGGACACATATAGACTGGGTGAAACCAGGTTTAATAGCAGTAACTGGGAGAGGGATTTTGGAGTCTTAGTGGACAATCAGTGAAATATGAGCCAGCCGTGTGCAGCAACAGCCAAAAAGGCTAATGCAATCCTAAGTTGTATTAACAGAGGGATACAATCGAGATCAAGGGAGGTACTAGTGCCACTCTATAAAGCCTTAGTAAGACCATACCTAGAGTACTGCATCCAGTTTCGATCACCACACTATTAAAAAAAGACACTGAGACTCTAGAAAAAGTACACAGAAGAGCAACCAGGATGATTTAGGGGACTGGAGACTAAAACATATGAAGAACAGCTGCAGGAACTGGGCTTGGCTGGTCTAGGAAGAGAAGGACCAGGGGAGACATGATAGCAGTCTTCCAATATTTGAGGGGCTGCCCCAGAGAGGAGGAGGGGGTCAAGCTATTTTCCAATGCACTCAAAGGCCAGACAAGGAATAATGGATGGAAACTGAACAAGGAGAAATTTAACCTGGAAATAAGGAGAAACTTTCTGACAGGGGAACAATCAACCCATGGAACAGAAGTTGACTTCAGAAGTTGTAGGAGCTTCATCCCTAGAGGCTTTCAAGAAGAGACTGGACTGCCATTTGTCAGAAATGGTGTAGTAGGGTCTCTTGCTTGGGTGGGAGGTTGGACTAGATGACCTACAATGTCCCTTCCAACACTGTTAATCTGTAAATCTGTAAAATGGTTTAGCAACAGACATCCCGGTCTTGATTTTGGCTGTAAGTTGAGCCCCATCTGTTGTACGAAAGGATCCATCTCCAACCATCAAATTAACCTCCTGCCTTGGGGTTGGACTAGAAGACCTCCAAGGTCCCTTCTCGCCCTATGTTTCTGTCGCTTTCCACCAAGTCTATTCATCCATTTCTACTATTGTGTGGGCGTGGGTGGGTGTCACTTGCTATCAAATTAATCTGTGCCTCTCTATGCAATAGCTTTACCTCTGGTTTTCCTTCCGTAGTTATTGCAAGAGGCCGGGTTCATCCAAGTCCAAGCGTTGGACTCCACCAACCAGATGTTGTCTTCATTGACCCAAGAGCTTCAAGCCCTGGAGACAAGCAAGGAGACCTTTGTTCAGGTGGGCTGGCAATTTACTTTTTGATAGCCTCTCCTCCATTGGGCTGGACCAGAGTGGCGTTCAGATGCAAATTCTTGATTTTATTTTTCTATTTTCTCTCTCTCTCTCTCTCATCTCTCTCTATGATATCTCTCTATATCCATCTATCTCATCATCCATCCATCCATCCATCTTATCTGTCTGTCTATCTGTCTGTCTGTCTATCTATCAATCATTTATCTGTTTCTATATCTTTATATCTATTTATATCTCTATCTCTATCTCTATCTCATATATCTATATCTATCTATCTATCCTATCTGTCTGTCTGTCTGTTGGTCTGCCTGCCTGCCTGCCTGCCTGCCTGCCTGCCTATCTATCTATCTATCTATCTATCTATCTATCTATCTATCTATCTATCTATCTATATCTATCTATCTATTGTCTGTCTGTCTGTCTGTCTCTCTCTCTCTCTCTCTATTGTCTATCTATCTGTCTATCTATCTATCCATCTATCTATCTATCATCTATCATCTGTCTGTCTATCTATCTATCTATCTATCTATCTATCTATCTGTCGTTTGTCTCTCTCTCTCTATATCTATCTATTGTCTGTCTATATCTATTGTTTGTCTGTCTATCTATCTATTGTCTGTCTGTCTGTCTGTCTGTCTGTCTCTCTCTATTGTCTGTCTGTCTGTCTATCTATCTATCTATCTATCTATCTATCTATCTATCTATCTATCTATCTATCTCCATTCTTTGTTATTTTTATAAATAACTCCAGACAGCTAACATATCAAATACACCTTTTTCTCCAATTTTCCCTGCAACGTGGTTTGTGCTCAGAGACAGGGATTGACCTAAAGTTATGCAGCCAGCTCCTTGGGTAAGGTGGGACTAGAACTCTCTGTCTCCTGGTGATTGGCCCAAAGTCACCCAACTGCGTTTCATGCCTAAGGCGGGAACTAGAACTCCCCATTTCCCGGTTTCTAGCCTCTTGCCTTAACCACTAAACTAAACTGGCTCTCCATATCCTTCCTCATAAGAGTTTCCTCCCTCCCCAGGGATCGTTCTTAATATTCCTCTCTTATTTTTTTCCCCTCCTTCATCCTCAGGAGTTCTCCGAGGAAGAATTTGAATCCATGGCATCCAGTTGGCGAGCAAAATTGCAACGTTGCGTAGCCGGAGACCAACGCTGGGGAGTCTTCCTCGCCCAGAAGCCAGAGTAGATCAGGGCAGAAACACACACCCAGACAACGTTCTTTGTTGTTGTTAGTTGCGAAGTCCTGTCCGACCCAACGTTCCTCCAGGCCTTCCTGTCCTTTACCATCCCCCAGAGTCCATTGAAGCTCACGCCAACTGCTTCAGGGACTCCATCCAGCCACCTCCTTCTCTGTCATCCCTTTCTTCTTCTTCTTCTTCTTTTGCCCTCCATCTTCCGAGCATTCGACTCTTCTCCAGCGAGTCCTTCCTTCTCATGTGTTGGCCAAAGTCTTTGAGTTTCCTCTCCAGGATCCGGCCTTCTAAAGAACAGTCAGGGTGGATCTCCTCTAGGACTGACCGGTTGGATGGCCTTGCTGTCCAAGGGACTCGCTGGAGTCTCCTCCAGGCCCAGAGTTCAAAGGCCTCCATTCTTTGGCGCTCAGCCTTCCTTATGGTCCAACTTTCCCAGCCATACATTGCCACTGGGGGAACCACAGCCTTGACTCTACGCCCTTTTGTTGGCAGGGGGATTTGTCTCTGCTTTTGAGGATGCTGTGTGGATTTGCCATAGCTTTCCTCCCCTAGCAAGCATCTTTTAATTCCTTGCCTGCAGTCCCCATCTGCAGTGGAGCCCAAGAAAATAAAATCTGTCACTACCTCCATTTCTTCCCCATCTATTGGCCAGGAATGGAGAGGGATGGATGCCACGATCTTATTTTTCTTAGTTTTCTACCCGCTGGTTATCTCCAAAACTTTCTTGAACTTCAAACTTCTTTTCTTTTTTGTATTTTTTTTAAATTTTTAAAATATTAAATATTTAAAATATTAAGTATGTTTTAAATACAACAAATCCATTCCATTTCAATTGTGCATTGATTAGGTACATATTTCAATTATTTAGCCATTATTAATAATGTTCTTCTTGTCAAACTTAATAATATAACAAAAATCACATTCCTATGTAAATAATAGAAATGAAATCCAATGTATCTATCACTTTAATTTCTCTTATTACTCTATCAATACATCCAGTCCCTTTTAATTTGTTCTATTTTCTATCCATTGATAAAACAAATCCCCTACCATATCATATTCAGATTCTTCTTTTTCTTTAATTTCTAGTGTCAGTCCATTCATTTCTGCACATTCAAATATTTTTTCAATAATTTTTCCCTTTATCGGTATCTTATCACTCTTCCAGTTTTGGGCAAATACAATTCTAGCCGCTATTAAGACATGTATGATTTAGTAAATCTTTTCTTTACTATAAGCTTCTGGTACCATTCCTAATAGGAATATATTTCAAGCTTCAAATCTATATGTTGTTTAATCATTTTTCCCAACCGCATGTGTATTTTAGTCCAATACATTTTAGCCTCCGGGCAAGTCCACCACATATGATAATATGTTCCTGATATTTGATGGCATTTGGACTTCCAGCTTTTAGTGGCCACCTCCAGATGGAAATGGGCCTGGCTCTCTCACTCTCCCTGAAGATTTGCAAATCCCAATAGCTTTGCTTGGGAACACGGGGTGTTGTGGGGAAGACATGGTCTCCACCTAACGACGCTGCTGGCCGTTGGAGCAGATGATTGCAGACTGAGTCATTCCAGGGTGGTTGGCAATCAGAGTTGATAGCTCTGCCTCTTGCTCCCTCCCTCCTTCCCATCTGGTTCTGCTTTCCTCCCGTTGTTTCCTTCCAAATAATCAGTTCCAGAATATCGTTCAGTGCAAGGAATGTCTCACCTCCAGCTGACAAAGAATTCTGTAGAGCTCCGAAAATGGCACCATTGTCTTTTTTTTTTTTTTTAACCTGTCAAAGTATCCGAATAAAAGGATGGGTAGTCCTTGACCAACGACTATGCTCCGCATTTCTGCTGCGAGACCTTGGCCGAGTGAGTTTTGCCCTGTTTTATGACCACGATTGTTAAGTTGAATCACCACGGTTGTGAAGTTAGAACACATTGGCTTCCTGGTTGATTTTTCTTGGTTGCAAAAGGAGGATCATGTGTCCCTGGAACAGTGCAGCCGTCATAAATATGAAACCAGTTGCCAAACGTCTGGATTTTGATCACACGGGGATGCTATAAGTGTGAAAAACAGTCGTATCACTTTTTGAGTGACACAGTAGCTGCAAACAGTCACTTAATAAGTGCTTGGCATGGGGTTGGACTGGAAGACCACCGCAGTTCCTTCCAACTCTATTATTCTGTTATTTTGTTCATATCAAAACTTTAAACTGCCCCGTCGCTGAAATGTGCTATTTACGATGAAGCCCCTACCCAAGTCGCAAACTGATATAAAAATATCTCAAAGAAAACCAAATTAAATTCAGAACAAAAGCTTCACCCACATTAGCAGTAGCAGCCTCAGGGCAGCCATGAAAAAAAAAATCTCAAAGAATCTGCATTCAAAGCCAACGCGGAAGATTGACGAGCCTTTTGACCTCCAAAAGGGGAGAAATTTGCTGATGTCCTGCTTGCCGTATCTGTACTTACATCATTCAGGCTTGGCTGGGAACTGGGGTGACGAATGGAGGTCAGCTGCCTGACCACAAATACTCTGAATTTCTCTAGGTCTGCAAATTCTCCTTTTTTAAAATCTTCTAAAATTTTCAACCAGCCAGAGTTGCTTTGCACTTTTGCAGACCTGCCACCAGAGGGCAGTGTGCCTCTATTTGCCTGCCATTGGAGGTGATGGGGACCAGCATCAAGCAGTGATTTGCCACTTTCTGGAGGGGTATCGTGGTTTGCCCCTTGGAGGAAACCCACTGTAAAGAATCAGGGGCGCCTGTGTTCTCCAGCTGTTCCAAACTATAACTCCCACTGGCTGCAAACTTGAAAACTAGCCTGCTCACCTTCCCACTTCTCAATCTCATGGCCTGCATTCTAGAATAGAATGCAATGCAGTACAATTCTTTATTGGCCAAGTGTGATTGGACACACAAGGAATTTGTCTCAGTGCAAATAATCTCACTATACATAAAAGAAAAGATGCATTTGTCAAGAATCATCAGCTACAACACTTAATAATTGTCATAGAGTTATATAGTAATAGGGTATATAGTAAATAGAATATAATTATAGGGTACAATAAGATATCAAATCATACTAGGAAACAGTCAATAAAAATCATAAGGATACAAGTGACAAAGTTACAGCCATACAGTCCCAAGTGGGAGGGGATGGGTGATAAGGAGTGATGAGAAGGTTAATAGTAATAGTAGTGCAGACTTTGTAAATAGTTGGACAGTGTTGAGGGAATTATTTGTTTAGCAGAGTGATGGCTTTCGGGGAAAAAACTGTCCTTGTGTCTAATTGTTCTGATGTGTAGTGCTGTATAGCATCATTTTGAGGATAGGAGTTGAAACAGTTTAAGTCCAGGATGTGAGGGGTCTGTAAATATTTTCACAGCCCTCTTTTTGACTGGTGCAGGATACAGGTCCTCGATTGAAGGCAGGTTGGTAGCCAATGTTTTTTCTGCAGTCCTAATCGCTCTCTGTGACACAGTCTGTGTCTGTCCTGTTGGGTTGCAGAACTGAACCAGACAGTTATAGAGGTCTAGATGACAGACTCTGCAAAAGCTTATGCTTTGCAGTTTGCAGTAGGTTTGCTCAGCTGATGACAACATGCATACTCCAGTTCCCAGCAGGCTGGCTGGGAATTCTGGAAATTGCAAACCCCAGAGCCTGGGAAGGTTGTGAAAAAAAAGAAAAGAAAAGCCCAAAAGTTTCCTTGTAAAATGAGCTCAGCTCCAAATGACTCACAGGGACACGTACACAGAGCAGAAGTATTTTGTCTCTGACTGGGGGATTGATTTCATTTCATTTAAAGTTATTAAATTTATATGCCACGCAATTTTCAGCAGCCTCTAAATTCTAACACCATGAAATCCGATGTAACAGAACCTTATCTAATTCAATGTTAGAGAAAAGGATGGTTTTACACTTAGGAAGAAAAACCAAATGTACAGGTGCAAATTAGGTGAAACCTAGCTCAGGAGAAGGAATTATGAGAAGGATCTTGGAATCCTAATGGACAACCACTTCAATATGAGCCAGCCGGTGGCAGCCAAAAAAGCCAACACAATCCTAAGCTGCATTAACAGAGGGATAGAATCAAGATTGTGAAGCGTTAGTACCGCTTTAGAAAACCTTAGTAAGACCACACGTGAAATAGTGCATCCAGCTTTGATCATTATGTTATATTATAAAAAGATATATTAAAAAAAACTCTGGAAAGAGTGCAGAGAAGAGCAACAAAGATTATTAGGGGGCTGGAAGCTAAAACATAGGAAGAAGGAATTGGTGTGATGGCCCGGGACGTGACACAAAAATAACGAAGTCACAAAAGTAGAATAAATTCTCTTTAATGCCTCCAACTTGGCCCCAATGTCCAATTATCCTCGGCTAGAGATCAAACTCTTCCAAAAATAGTCTACGAAGTGCAGAAATGCAGTCTGAACCCAAAGTAAAGATAATTAGAAATTTAAAAAAACTAACACAAACCACACTGAAGTAATTAACACGGCAGGCCAGGATGATAAATTCCAGACTTTCAAAGCATAACGCAGCACCCACAGTTGGGAGGACGCCAAAACCCAGATAAGCCTCGACCAAGAAAATGCACTCTTTGCTTCCAGCAAGGAGCTGTGCGCAAACGCCCCACTTATATCCTGTTCTTCCAGCTGCAACTAATGAAGGGGATCAGGGCCCTTTTCTCTCCCGTAAGCCACATTGCTCCCTTCTCCATTTCTCCCTGCGTGCCCCAGGATGAAGAGAGGGTGGGCTTGGGTCTTCCTCTGAATGCCCAGCCAGACTGTGCCCTTCCCCCGTTTCTTCCACAGCCACTGGAGCCACACTCCCACTTCCTTCAGAATCAGACTGCAACAAGGGCATGACAGTTGGGTACGTCTAGTCTAGTGAAAGAATAGGGAGACATGATAGCAGACTTCCAATATTTGAGGGGTTGCCCCAAAGAAGAGGGAGTCAAGCTATTCTCCAAAGCACCAGAAGGCATGACAAGAAACAACGGGTGGAAACTAATCCAGGAGAGAAGCAACTTAGAACTAGGGAGAAGTTTACTAACAGTGAGGACAATTAACCAGTGGAACTGCTTGCTACCAGAAATTGTGGGTGCTCCCATCAATGGAGGTTTTGAAGAAGAGGCTAAATAGCCATTTGTCCGGAATAACATAGGGTCTCATGTTCAAGCAGGAGGCTGGACTAGATGACCTCCAAGGTCCCTTCCATCTCTGTTATTCTGTTACTCAATTAAATTTTGCTGGTTGAAAGGGCAGAAAGCTCTCTTCAATCCTAGCTATATTCTATGGACTTTTGGAATCAGGAATCCTGCTCTGGATAAATGATTAATTTATCCACCCACCCACTGTCAGTCACCTACACCCAGTGATTTTCCTAACAGTCTGCCCTGAAACCCTTCTGGGGTTCAACCACATAGACAGAGACCCCTCTCATTATTATTTTCACAGGCAGAATCCTGAGCTGTTTTTCTCATCCATCTTTTGCCGCATCTCTCTAGTTTGGCCTTTTCCAGATGTGCCGGAGAATGTGGTCACGCAAAACGGAAGTCCAAAAAGGAGGATAGGGAACACAACATATGAGCCGGTGAGAAGTTGAACTGGGCAAAACTGGTCAGCTCAATAGGGCAGAATTGTGTCGATTCTGGAGACTAAACCTTACGAAGCCGTACGAAGAACACTTGCAGGAACTATAGCTAGTCTAATGAAGGGAAGAACCAGGGGTGACATGATGGCCGTCTTCCAATATTTGAGGGGCTGCCCCAAAGAACAAAGGGTCAAATTAACCAGTGGAACAGACTGCCACCAGAAGTTGTGGGTGATCCAACACTGGAGGTTTTTAAGAAGAGATTGGACAGCCATTGGTCTGATATACAGGGTTTCCTGCTTGAGCAGGGGGTTAGACTGGATGACCTTCAAGGTCCCTTCCAGCTCTGTTATTCGGTCCCTGCAGTTGTGAAGTTAGTCACACGGTTGTTCAGCAATTGTGATATTCCCATGTCGGAAGGTCACAAGAGAGGATTCGTGCGACCCGGAGACCGTCACAAACATGAGTTCCTTGCCAAGCGTCCGAATTTGAATCACGTGACCACGGGGCAACGGTCATAAGTGTGAAAACAGAGGGACAGAATCAAGATCACATGAAGTCACTTTATAAGGCCTTGGAAATAAAGCCACACTTGGAATAGTGCTTCCAGTTTTGGTCGCCATGATGTCAGTGGTGGGTTTCAAAATTTTTTTTACTACCGGTTCTGTGGGCGTGGCGTGATTGGTGTGGCGTGGTTTGGTGGGCGTGGCAGGGGAAGGATATACTGCAAAATTCCCCATGCCCTCCCCACTCCACTAACCTGCTTTCCAGCTCCGTTCTCCTGTGCAGGGCAACCAAAGAAGAACCCAGCCAATCAGCTGGGACTCGGGAGGCGGAGAATAGGTGGGGGCGGGGCCAATTGGAGGCGGGATTGGCCGGTTCTCCCAACTATTCAAAATTTCCGCTACCGGTTCTCCAGAACTGGTCAGAATCTGGTGAATACCACCTCTGGTTGAGACTCTGGAAAGAATGCAGAGAAGAGCAACCAAGATGATGATGGGACCGGAGGCTAAAACATGGTTGCAGGAATTGGATATATGTTTAGTTTAATGAAAAGAAGGACTAGGGGAGACAGGATAGCAGTCTTCCAATCTCTCAGGGGCTGCCCCAAAGAAGAAGGAGTCAAGCTATTCTCCAAAGCACCAGAAGGCAGGATAAAAAGCAACGGATGGAATCTAATCAAGGAGAGAAGCAACTTAGAACTAAGCAGAAACTTCCTGACAGTTAGAACAATTAACCAGTGGAACTGCTTGCCACCAGAAGTTGTGGGTGTTCCATCACTGGAGGTTTTAAAGAAGAGATTAGATAGCCCTTTGTCTGAAGTGGTGCAGGGTTTCCTGCCTAGGCAGGGGGTTGGACTAGAAGACCTCCAAGGTCCCTTCCAACTCTTATTCTATTCTATTTTAGTCCTCAGTCATGTTTCTCAGTGCTGTTGTAACTTTGAGTAGTCATTAAATGTTGTAAGTCAAGTTTGCCCAAATCCTCCCCTTCCATCGTTTCCTTACGTTTAACCAAAGAGGAGAAAGCAGATTTGAGCATTTAACTACATTTTTTGGTTTGTTGGAATTAGGGGAAATGTCTGCATTCTTTTGCATTTAGCAAAATAAACTCATTATGCTGTCCCTGATGGGCAGAGAGGCTGGCCACCCAGCCTCAAAGCTTCCCGGTGGTGGTAATTTAAGAATAAAACATCATCTTTAGAAGAAATTTGCATGATGATCAGCTTGGGTTTGTTTGGGGTAGAGATCCGCATTGTTTATTCTCCCAGGCTTGTAATGAATCAGTTTTAGTCATTAAGACATTCCTTCATTTGTACATATATAATATGGTGGGTTGTTTTTTTCTGCCTTGGTTTTGGAGGCTATGCTGGAAATGTTGTTTGGAACCAAAGAACGGATGAATCAAGAAGGATTTTGGTCGTAAGTTGGATTGCCCTTCTGTTGGTGAGGAACTACAATCAGCATGGCATCTTTGGATCCTGCTGGCTGGGAACAGAACAGAACAGAATAGAACAGATTTAGGAACAGAACAGAATAAGGAATAGAATAGAATAGAATAGAATAGAATAGAATAGAATAGAATAGAATAGAATAGAATAGAATAGAATAGAATAGAATAGAATATAGATTGGGATGGAATGGAATGGAATGGAATGGAATTTGAAGGGGCCCTGGAGATCCTCTAGTCCAACCCCCTGCTCAGGCAGGACCCTATACATATACCATTCCAGACAAGTGGCTGTTCAGTCTCTTCTTCAAAACCTCCATTGGTGAAGCACCCACAACTTCTAGTGGCAAGCAGTTCCACTGGTTAATTGTCCTCACTATTAGGAAGTTTCTCCTTAATTCCAGGTTGCTTCTCTCCTGGATTAGTTTCCATCCATTGTTTCTCGTCCTGCTTTCTGGGTCCTTTGGAGAATAATTTGACTCCCTTCTCTTCTTTGGGGTAGCCATCCCTAATCCTTCTTTTCTCAAGACTAGCCAGACCCAAATCCTGCAGCCTTTCTTTATAAAATCATCCCCTTTAAAACAAAAGAGCCCACATTAAAAAGGAAAAACTAAATTAAAAAAAAAAAATCTGGAAGAAAGGCAGGCAATAATAAAAACAAAAATAATAATAATCTCTGCATAGCCTCAGCGGCCATTCTGACTTCTCCTTGGCAGCCCTTCCCAGTTTCCAAGATTTAGCCCTGCTGCTTTGACGCTTTCTGCCGTAGATTGACCTATAAGGATTCAGACCGGGGCAAAGGGATCCCAGTGGATCCCAGCGGATCCTGAGCACCGGAAGGTTTGCCGTTCTTTCTGGCCAGCTCCGGTGGTCTCTTCTGTTGCGACCCCGGATCCCAATTCTTCCTCCCTTTGGCCACAGCTGAGCCCAGCTGTGTGGATACTTTCTGTCCTCCCTTGACCCTCTGATCCCTTTGCCTCCTTGGCCCACAGCTGGCCTAGAGACCAGATCCCAGGGGAGCCCCAATCTGGCCTGACCTCCCCTCTCCAAGTGTCACAGCGCTGGGAGCATCGGAGAGGCTGGGAAGGGAAATAAATGCTTTGCCACCCTTGGTTCCTCCGGGGGCGAAGAAGACAGACCCTGGAGATGGGCTGGGGACAAATATCCTAAATTTAGCTGCTTTTTCCTCTCCTGGGAAGAATTCTTTATAAGCCAGATGTTTGCTGTTTCAATCAGTACACAGTGGGTCTATTTCCATGTGCAATGTTTTCAAGATCTTTCCTCCAGTTGAACTCAGTGCCTGATGTATTTGAGGGACACATCTATATGATTCCCCAGCCAACAGGCTCTAGAATGGATGGACTTCAAGTCCCAGAATTCCCCGGTCTTCATGCTTTAGAATGGATGGACTTCAACTCCCAGAATCCCCTAGTCATCATGCTCTATAGTAGATGGACTTCAGCTCCCAGAATCCACTAGTCATCATGCTCTATAATAGACGGACTTCAACTCCCAGAATCCCCCAGCTAGCATGCTCTATAATAGATGGACTTCAACTCCCAGAATCCCCCAGCTAGCATGCTCTATAATGGACGGACTTCAACTCCCAGAATTCCCCAGTCAGCATGTTCCCAAGCACAGACTCCCAGCTTACTGACTGGGGAATTCTGGGATGTGAAGTCCCCAAATCTTAAAAGTTGTTATGATTGAAAAACACTGGGTTAGTAATTTCAGTGACAATGCGAGGGAACTCCCCTGTTGCACAGAACCAGACAATGTTGCCCTCTGCCCATGAGCAGGGACACTGTTTTCTTTTCACGCTGCCCCTGCGGTTCACAGGCCGAATGTGTCTGGCTGCTGGAACCAAAACTGAAACCACTTCCCCCCCATGTCCTGGGATGGCTCCTTTTCCTTCACACTTGTTGGACTGCATTTCCCAGAATCCCTAGCGAATGCGCACCACATCTGGACTGCCCAGATTGGGGGACACAGCTGTCATTCCTGGCTCAGGTCATGCGATAGGCTGGAAGGAAGAGGAGGGAGCTGGGTGGGTGGGCAGCAACAGCAGCAGCCCAGCCCAGCCCACCCTCCCTAACAAAGCTCCCCAGGTCATGATCAGAGTAGTTTGCAGCAGGCAGCGGACGCCTAGTGGTTAGAGGCTTCCGGGTTTCGAGATGGACATTCCCAGAAGAGTCAAGGGCCGCTTGTAAACCTTTGGCCTCTTTGTGGTTTGGAGAGAAGAGGCTCAACCGGTCCATTTGGCGTTGGGTGTGTAGGGCAGGGTGGGATGCCTGCATCAGATGTGAGTGCAACGGCGCACTCCAGATGTTTGCCGGGCTGACTCACTTCCCAGGGGGTGGGTGGAGGGGAGAAAGGATCTTGTCAAGATCCCAGCTCAGATCACGGGGCCCCTTGGCTGCTGAGATCCACCTCGGTGGCAGTGAATTGGGGCTGTCTGCACCATAAAAAATACATTATGAGGGGAAACTCCCGAGCATTCCTAGTAGAACAACGAATAAGAGAGTTGGAAAGGGACCTTGGAGGTCTTCTAGTGCAACCCACTGCTCGAGCAGGAGACCCTATATCAGTGGCCCCCCCTCACAGCTGATTTTTGGCTGGTTTGAGGCCTTTTTCAGCCTCCCAGGGGCTTGAAAAAAGCCTCTGCAGGCCAAGTAATAAGCCCGTTTCGTCACTTCTGGTGTTTACAGGAAGTGACAAAACGGGCCTATTATTCGGCCTGCAAAACCTGCAGAGGCTTTTTTCAAGACTCTGGGAGGCCGCAAAAGGCCTCAAACCAGCCGAAAATCAGCCAAGAGGTACAGGCATGCGCAAGTGAGGTAAGTTTGCCTGAGGCTCTGCATGCCGGCCCAAGTGGCTCTGCGTGCCATCTGTGGCACGTGTGCCTATCATAGGTTCACCATCACGGCCCTATATCATTCCAGACAAATCTCAATCCTCCAGGGATGGAGCACTCACAACTTCTGAGGGCAAGCTGTTCCACTGGTTAATTGTTCTCACTCTCAATCAATCAATCAGAATAGAGCTGGAAGGGACCTCGGAGGTCTTCTAGTCCAACCCCCCCGTTCCTGTTCAAGCAAGAGACCTTACACCATTCTGGACAAATGGCTGCTCTGTCTCTTTTAAAAAACCTCCCGTGATGAAGCTCCCACAATTTCTGGTGGCAAGCAGTTCCACTGGTTAATTGTCCTCCCTGTTAGGAAATTGCTCCTTAATTCCAGGTTGCTTCTCTCCTTAGTTAGTTTCCATCCGTTGTTTCTTGTCCTGCCTTCAGGGGCTTTGGAGAATAGCTTGACCCCCTCTCCTTTGAGGCAGACCCTCAAATCCTGGAAGATGCTATCGTGTCTCCCCTGCTCCTTCTCTTCCCAGTTCCCACATCGTATGGTTTGGCCTCCAGCCCCCTAATCATCTTCCTTGCTCCTCTCTGCATTCTTTCTAAGATCTTTTGTCGATTGTGGTGACCAAAACAGGACACAACATTCCAAGCATGGTCTTTACCAACGCAATAAAACCAGCTGGCTTCCCATCAGGGAACCATCAGGATGGCTCAATGCTGAAAAAAAAAAAAGCCTGTGCTTTTAAGCCACTGAGGTAGACTGCCACTGAATGTGGAGGCTCTAATGCAGGGGTCTCCAACTTTGGCAACTTTAAGACTTGTGGACTTCAACTCCCAGAGTTCCTCAGCCAGCTTTGCCAACAAAGGCAGCATGGATCCAGGAGGGGGCTGCTTCACTGAGACAGATGGCTTTAATTCTCTCTCTCTCTTTTTTTTTTTAACTTGATGGGAAAGCCCATCCTCGTCTGGGAATGTGGGTTCAGAAATTTGGGGGTTGTTTTAATTTCTGCCTTATTAAAACAGGCCCCAAACCCTTCCTATAAATCTGAGTTGATCGGTTTGGAGCGACATGTAAGGCCAGCCTGTGGTTTATTTAATAAACTGTTATGAAATGAACTGTGGCAAAACATAATCAGATAATAAATGGCTCGTTTTGGTGCAGCCGCCGGAGACGTAATGAGGCCAATTAACGTGTCGTATGAGACCGGCCGTCAGTGGCTTATTCAATAAATCATCATTTAGTTACAAGTCATCCTCCACTTACGACAATTCATTTAGGGACTTGCGACCATGTGTTTCACCCTTACAACTCTTGCCGCATCCCCTGGCCTGGTCACATGATCAAAATCCAGACCTTTGACCACTGACTCATATTTATGACAGTGGCAGCGTCCCGGGGGGGTGTCACATGGTTCCCTTTTGTGACCATCTAAGAAGCAAAGTCAATGGGGAATCCGGTTTTACTTAACAACCGGGCTGCTAACTTAACAACCGGCAGCCATTCACTTAACAACGGTGGCAAGGAAAGGTCGTAAAATAGGGCAAAGCTTAACCATCTTGCTTAGAAAGGGAAATTTGGGGCACAATTGTGGTCATAAATCGAGGACTTACCTGTGTTGGTTCTATTCTTGCTTTCTTTTGCCCCCTGTCGTTCTACTTCTATTTGCAGGTCTTTGTAATTTGGGATTTTCTGCAGTGGAATTATGATAGTTGGTTACACGTTTGATTTGGCCTTTTGACCTCCTATTCAGTCCTTCCCAAGGACCTGGGCTAGGCAGATGTAGTTGTTTGGGGGTGTTAAAAGGCTAACTTTAAAAGGCAAAACTGCCTTTTGCAGTTGCCAGGACGACCTGTATCTTGAAAAGAAGAATTCTTCAATTTCATTGTCACCCATTGTGTAATTGTGCAATTCATTATGCTTTCAGATGCGTGGACTTTAACTCCCAGAATTCCCCAGCCAGCTTGCTTTAAGTATTCATTATACATGGTGATTCTGGATCTTATGGCACTAAAAATCCATGACATAAAATCCAGTCCCTGTTGCCCCCATCCCACAATGGAAGCAGAAAACAGCAACACTAAGATATTTCCTAGGTACAGTGTCCACTACGAAGAAATTCTTGTTACTTATGGCAGTTTATATCAAGGCTTTTAGGACATCAGAGGCAAATCTCTGTGCTAACTTTTGTTTTGTTTTTGGTTTGTTGTTTGTTTTGAAGGCTAGGCTGTATGATTATAAGGTCCAGATGTATTATAGGGAAAAATATGTCTATATTAGGGTATCAACAAATAAAGGCACTTTGAACTAACTGGTCTCTACTAGAGAGCCATTTCTATATTAGATCATCATTTCATAGATATTTTCTTACCTAAACAGACAAGCAGAATGACCACAGGCAAAAAAGCCCTGGAAGCAGGAATAATATCTGACTTCCTGCTAGTTTCCCTATTGAGTTTCATTGTGGGAATCTGGTAAGGAGCACTGGAAATTTCCTTCCCTTCCTTTCTCTTTCTTCCCAGCAGGCAGGACAGGAAACAATGGATGGAAACAAACCAAAGAGAGAAGCCAACTTGCAACTAAGGAGACATTTACTGCCACACCTGGGACACGACATCCAGTTTCGGTTACCACATTACCAAAAAAGCTTTTGAGGAAAAGCAAACTAAGATGATTAAAGGCCTGGAGGCTTAAAAACATGTAAAGAACAGTTACAGAAGTTGGGTGTGGCCAACTAGGGGTGACATGCCAGCATCTTCTAATATTTCAGGGGCTTCCATAAAGAGGAGGGGCTCAATTATTCTCCAAAGCACCAGAGAGCAAGACAAGAAACAATGAATGGAAACTGATCAAGGGGAGAAGCAACCTGGAATTAAGGAGCAACTTCCTCACAGTGAGGACAATTAGCCAGTGGAACTGCTTGCCACCAGAAATTGTGGGAGCTTCATCACTGGAGGCTTTTAAGAAGAGACTGGACATCCATTTGTCTCAAATTATATAGGGTCTCCTGTTTGAGCAGGGGGTTGGACTAGAAGACCTCCAAGGTCCCTTCCAGCTCTAGTCTGATTGATCGATCTGATTGATTGATTGATTGACAGTGAGGACAATTAACCAGTGGAACAGCTTGTGGGTGCCTCCATCACTGGAGGCTTTCAAGAAGAAGAAGAGACTGGATGGCCAATTGATTGGGATGGTATAGGGTCTCCTGCTTGAACAGGGGGTTGGACTAGATGACCTCCAAGGTCCCTTCCAGCTCTATTTTGATTGATTGACCTGACAGTGAGGGCAATTAACCAGTGGAACTGCTTGCCACCAGAAATTGTGGGTGCCTCTATCACTAGAGGTTTTTACAAAGAGATGGCCTGGGATGGTATCGGGTCTCCTTTGAGCAGGGGGTTCATCTAGAAGACCTCTAAGGTCCCTTTCAAGAATAACTCTCTTATTCTGTACCCTTGCATTTCAAAGAGTACCAAAACGTTCCCTTTCAACTCTGTTATTACTATTATTATTATTTTTAATTCTCTCTTGCGGGTCTTTCCGAGAACACCCTGGTTCGTATCCCAGCGGGAGCTGCGACAATAGGCCCGACTACTAACCCAGGTCACGGAGAACGGAGTCCCGTTTCGCACATGACAGGTGATCCAGGAAGGGCCACCATGCCGGGGCCCTGCTTTGGAAAGCGGGATGCCATGACTCAAAAGCCTGGCGGTCGGTTTCTCAATGTGGGATGGGGAGGAAAAATAAAAGAGATTTTCTTTGAGTCAGCAGGCCAGAGAGGCTGGATGGATGGATGAGAAGCCGCCTTGGGTGTGGAATGTATGACTTCATCTCAACTCGGCACCAGAACGCCAATAAGCAAAACAGATGGAGAAAAGGTCAAGGCAAATAAATAAATAAAATAAAACCCCGACAATTCTAGCTTTTTTTCCCCTCTCTCTCTTTTTCTTCTTTCCCCTTAGGAGCATTCCTGGCAGGCCTCGAGTTACGACCGCACCGTGGAGTTTGGCCGTGACGGCCGTAACTCGAAGACTCCCTGTAGTGGTCCTAGAATGGATATGGGGTGGGTGGGCAAGATCGAGGGTAAAAACAGGCAAGGCTATGTAAAACATAGGAAAAATGGTACAAGGAATTGGGTGTGGCTAGTCTAGTGAAAAGGACCAAGGGCAGAGGTGAGATTCTGCCAGTTGACACCAGTTCTTCCCTCTCTCCCTTCTTTCTTCCTTCGTTCCCTCTCTCTGTCCTTCCCTCCCTCCCTTTCTTCTATCTTCCTTCTTTTTCTCCTCCTTCCTTCCTTCCTTCCCTCCCTCCTTTCTTTGCCTTTCTTCTATCTTCCCTCTTTCCCTTCTCCTTCCTCCCTCCCTCCTTCCCTCTTTTCCTTCCTAACTTTCTGAGCAGTTTGGTGAACTGGTTGCTGGAAGAAATCATTGGGACAGAAACCAGTTGTTCAATTATTTAAATCCCACCACTGACTAGGGGTGATATGATAGCAGTCTTCCAGTATTTGAGGTGTTGCCATAAAGAAGAGGGGGACTCAAATTATTTCCCAAAGCACCCGAAGGCAAAACGAGAAGCAACAGATGGAAACTATCCAAAGAGAGAAGCAACTTAGAACTAAGGAGAAAGTTCCTAACAGCGAGGATAGTTAACCAGCGGAACAGCTTGCCCCCAGAAATTGTGGCTGCTCCATCACTGAAGGTTTTTAAGAAGAAACAGGACAAACATTTGTCTGAAATAGGGACAAACATTTGTCTGAAATAGGGTATACAGTCTTCTGCTTGAGCAGGGGGTTGGACTAGAAGACCTCACAAGGTCCCTTCCAGAATAACTCTCTCATTCTGTATTCTTGCATTCGAAGGTCCCCAAAATTGGCTGTCCTTTGCGGATAAGGGAAAATTTTGCTTAGGCTTGGGGCTTTTTTTCTCTTTCAGTCTGACTTTCTGGCACTTGAACCGAGTTTGATGGCCAACAGCGCGTTATGCAACCCAAGTTACATCTGGCTTTCCTTCCTTTCAAGTTTATCCTCAAATTTAGGTCAGCTAAATTCTGCCAGGATTCAGACAAATCCCACTTCTCTCGCTTTCATTGGTCAGTCTGAGAGTTGACGGCTAAGCCATGGTTTGTTAAGCAAACCCTCCATCCAGTCAAGGTCTGATGACAAGGCCGGGATTTTATTTTATTTTTTTAAAAAACTTGCCTTGTCTAGCCTCCAGCCCCAGGCTTTCCTTGTGGTGCCCCATCCTAGAATTCACAGCTCTGTCCCGCACAGCTTCTGAACGGCCCCCTTCTTGCAAAACATAATAATAATAATAATAATCCCTGTTTTTTTAACCATGGAAACACACGTTGGCCCTTTTACAACACTGCTTCGCACGTCCTTGGGTGTGAACCTACAAGGAGACAGAACATCCTTCAGTTCTGCTGTTTCTCCTTCCACCACCACCCCTTCTCCTTTCCTTTTTCTGTCCATGTTCTCTGCAGTTTTTTGTTTTTGGCTCGGGCTAGCTGTGATGCAAAGGAGGATGTGTCATGGCCCCCACCCTTTCGGGGAGGGGGGGGGCTGGCTGGAGAGTTTAAGAAGGGTGGGATTTTTTTTTTCTTTCCCCTCTTTTTCTGGGCTGGAGGTTTCCTTTTTTGAGGGGGGGGAGCCAATTTGGATCACGCAGGACCTCCCTGGCATAAAATCCCTGCAAGAGACAAGAAGAAAGAAAAGCAAATTTATATGTGTGTGTTGGGTGGGGGGAAAGCAGACTTGGAGGTGGGAAACTGAGGCCCGGAGAGGCGAAAAGGCAGCGAGGCCTTTCCCTAAGGAAGGGCAAACATCTGGTTCCTGTTTGCATCTGTACGGGGACATACGGGGAGGGTGAGAGATTTTAGGGAGTTTTTCCTCTGCCTTCCAATCCCTGCCGTAAAATAAAATGTATACACAGGAGGAAGGCAAGCAAAAACTCAAATGGTCGTGCTTATCACTCTGCCCAAGAAAGGGGTAAAATTTGGTTTGTTTTGAGACCAAAGCAGAAGGTTTCCGCAGGGGTCAGAGGTTTCCTGAATGGAAATGGGAATATTGTCCATTGTTTTAATTAGTTATCACTCTACACTCCCGGGTAGAGTGATAAACCAGACTATTTGATTCATCCTATTTATATATTTTATATCTCTCTATCTCTGTATATCTATTTCTACAATAAAAAGACGTGGAGACTCTGGAAAGAGTGCAGAGAAGAGCAACCAAGATGATTTAAGGGACTGGAGGCCAAAACATACCATGAACGGTTGCAGGAACTGGGCCTGGCTAGTTGAGGGAAGAAGAGAAGGACCAGGGAAGGCAGGAGAGCAGCTTTCCAATCTCTGAGGGGCTGCCCGAAAGAAGAGGGAGTCAAGCTATTCTCCAAAGCACCTGAAGGCAGGACAAGAAGCCATGGGTGGGAATTAATCAAGGAGAGAAGAAACCTAGAACTAAGGAGAAACTTCCTGACAGTTGGAACAATTAACCAGTGGAACTGCTTGCCACCAGAAGTTGTGGGTGCTCCATCACTGGAGGTTTTGAAGAAGAGATTAGATAACCCTTTGTTTGAAATGCTGTCGGGTTTCCTGCCTAAGCAGGGGGTTGGACTAGAAGGCCTCCAAAGTCCCTTCCAACTCTGATTCTATTCTATTCTATTCTATTCTATTCTATTCTATTCTATTCTATTCTATTCTATTCTTATTCTTACTTTATTCTGCTATGCTATTCTTATTCTATTCTATTCTGTTCTATTCTATTCTATCTATTCTACATACAGACAGACAGACATATATTAAAAAAGGATAATATTCTCATTTCCAGTTCAGGAAGTGTGTGTGTGTGTGTGTGTGTGTGATTTTTATGGAAACATTTACAAAAAGATAACAGCTAATCCAGACAACCATGAAGTAAGGGAGATGAAAGAAAAAGAAATAAATCAAAAGACAAAAAAGGCAAGAAAAGGGAAAAAACAGTTGGAGAAAAATAGGATAGAAAGAAGAAAGATAGAAAAAGTGGATTCTGATAGACTTTGCAGGAGTTGTAAGTACAAATACATTTTAACGTTTCTCTCTAAAGGTTAAACTATAGTTGTACCTAGTTACTTACCTTCCTTCTCTTTCTCTCTTTCCATATGTATATGTGTAGCTGATAGATAGATATAGATGGATGGATGGATGGATGGATAGATGATTGATAGATTTGATAGATACAGATAGATAGATAGATAGATAGATAGATAGATAGATAGATAGATAGATAGAGAGAGAGAGAGAGAGAGAGAGAGGGAGAGAGAGAGAGAGAAATGGAAAGATAGAGATAGATAGATAGATTGATTAGAGATAGAGATAGAGATATAAAGAAATACAATAGATAGATATAGATAGATAGATGTAGATATAGATATAGAAATAGAAAGATAGATAGATAGAGATAGATAGATGAGAGATATAGATAGATGGATAGATAGAGAGATAGATAGATAGATGATAGAGATATAGAGAAATATAATATAGATAGATAGATAGATAGATAGATAGATAGATAGATAGATAGATAGATAGATGGATGGATAGAGAGATAGAGAGATAGTTAGATGAGAGATAGAGATATAGAGAAATATAAGAGAGAGAGGGAGAGAGAGAGAGATGAGAGATAAATATAATAGATAGATAGATAGATAGATAGATAGATAGATAGATAGATAGATAGATAGATAGATAGATATAGAAATATAAGAGATAGATAGATGAGAGATATAGATAGATATAGATAGATAGATAGATAGATAGATAGATAGATAGATAGATAGATAGATAAGAGATATAGAGAAATATAATAGATAGATATATATAGAGATATAGAAATAGAAAGATAGAGATAAATAGATAGATGAGAGAGAGAGAGAGAGAGAGAGAGAGATAAATAGAGAGATAGAGATATAGAGAAATATAATAGATAGATAGATAGATAGATAGATAGATAGATAGATAGATAGATAGAGAAGGGGGAATAGAAAGATAGATAGATAGAGATAGATGAGATAGATAGATAGATAGATAGATAGATAGATAGATAGATAGATAGATAGAGATATAGAAATAGAAATAGAAATAGAAAGATTGATAGATAGATAGATGGATAGATAGATAGATAGATAGATAGATAGATAGAGATAGATAGATAGATAGATAGATATAGAGATCGATAGATGGATAGATAGAGAGATAGAGAAATATAATAGATAGATAGATAGATAGATAGATAGATAGATAGATAGATAGATAGATAGATAGATAGATAGACTAGAGACGTAGAGATTCATATAGTCTGCCATGGCGTGGTTAACCCAGGTTACGTGAGTCATGAGAACAGCCGCAGGGTTGCAGACCAAGAAGGAAAAAGGCCCCCTTCTCATGATCTTCAACAATTAACCCCCAAAAAGAAACCCCTCAATGAGGGAAGTCCTGGGACATCGGTGTTTAATTCTCCTTTGGTCTCCCCCTGCTTTCTTGGCTACGTTGCTCCTGCTTAATTGCTTCAGAGACCTGTGGGACGGTTGGCTTGCCAGGTCCCAGCCCAGAGGAGGGGTGTAAGCGAGACCCCCAAGCGGGGGTGTGTGTGTGTATGTGTGTGAAGGGGAGCCAAAAGCCAAGAGTTCTTCCAGCTTTTCCTTTCGCAACCCCTCACCCCCTTCTCCACTCGGCCAAGACACAGAAGAAGGGTGGAAAAGGGCTACCTTTGATACCCAGTCCAAGCATCCCTTTTCTGGGTGGGGGGGAGAGGTTCAGGGGGTGGGGTGGGATTTTGTCAAGCTCAGTGGGGTTCACAAAAGCAGGACTGCAGCCAAGGATTAGTTAAGAAAATATAAGAACTTGGGGAACGGGGGAGATATTTTGGCAGAGGAAATCAAGAATGTGCAGGCATCAGAGGGCGGTCTGAATCACAGCCCATGCTGGATATTCTTCCCTCCTTCCCTCTCCTCTTTGCCCTTCTTCTATCTTCCCTCTCTCCCTTCTCCTTCCTTCCTTCCTTCCTTCTTTCCCTCTCTCCCTCCCTCCCTTCTTTGCCCTTTTCTATCTTCCCTCTCTCCCTTCTC
>BHEV01085194.1:0-12225 GCA_004319985.1 Emydocephalus ijimae | reverse complement strand
AGATACCATAAGATTTTAGTTTTAGGAGTAGTTTGTCATGTACCACTGAATCAAAGGGTTTACAGAAGTCTATGTAGATTGCGTCTATTGCTTTGCCCTGATCGAGTAGTGTAGTCCATATGTTTTTGCAGTGTAAAAGTTTTTTTCTGAAATCAAATTGTTTATTAGAGAGTAGGTTGTTTGTCTCTAAGTGGAGGATAATGGATTGGTTAATAATTGATTCCATAACTTTATATGTAACACAGCATAAAGAGATTGGCCTGTAATTTTCAACTAGGCTGGGGTCTCCCTTTTTAAAGAGGGGGATGACCGTGGCTTGTGACCATAGTTTTGGCAAGGAGCTGGTCCTGAAAGATTTTTCAAAGATTATGCTTAGAGATTCGGCTATGGCAGTGGATAGCCCAACAGCAGCTCGTCAGAGAGAAGCAATTTGGTCTCTGCTGATCTGTGGTGCTACTGGTACGCCAGAACCAGGCCGAACTGGTAGAATAGCACCACTGGTTATTCGCCATCAAACCTCAAAAATACAGTTTTCCCAAAAGGTTTCTATTGCATTCTGAAGAGAACTGAACAGAAGCTTTCACTCTGGTCCGTGACTCCAGCTAGAGCATGGACCGCTCCTATTGGCTGATGCCGTTTGACAGCTGACTATAAAAGGGAGCTGTCAAGTGGTGTCAGCTGTTGTCCACCAGCTGGCTGCTAGCGTGGCAGTCACGGCAACCCTTTATTGTTTCAATAAAGTTTAAAGCTGAAGTTTGCTTCCCATGTTGCCTCTGTCATTCTGCCACTCACTCTACACTGGCATTGAGGATAGGATATATCTAAGAGGCAACCGGGCAAAATCACTGAGCAAAGTCACTTCAAAAAGAGCCAAAGCCACTACGAGCTGTCTGTCACTTTAAGAGCTTGCTGTCACTATTCATGAGCACAAATTTCAATTTCCCTCAGAAGAACTCGGCTCTGCTGAGACGAGATGGCTTCAAACCCTGCTTTCCCACCCTTCAGACCGACAGTGGAGACATGGGAGTGCTGCAAAAAATCAATTTAACTGCTTCCTAGATGCCATTGACCTCGCTGATATTTCTGACCACAGGAAAAAAATCTTACTTTTTAAGTTTTTGCAGAGCCACAATGCTTGACACTGCTATGGCATTGCTGGCACCGTGTTCAATTAAGACTGTTCCATGGGAGGAATTGCAGGAAATTCTTCCTAACCATTATTCTCCTAAGCCCTCTCGTATTGCCAGGTGTCATGTTTTTAGGAGAAGGACCCAGGCTGAGGGAGAGACTATTAGTGGGTATATGGCAGCTTTACGAACAGCTGCCTTGCACTTAGAGAGTATCTGGAAGGACATGTTATTAGATCAACTAATCTGTGGAGTCAGGGACTTAAGGTTACAAAGGCATCTACTGGCTAAAGGGGATTTGACCCTTAAAATAGCAATAGAGGAATCCCAAGCTGCAGAGCTGTCAGCACTCTCAGCAGCAGAAATGTAGGGAAATCCAGTCAGCCAGAACACCTCAGCTATTCATTATGATGAAGCCTCCACAGAGGAAGGCTCTGAAGAGAGTAGCGATGTAAATTGCCTCAGGCAGCCCAAAATCAGTCAGAGGGGAAACAGGTCTGTTCCCAATCAACCTCCATGATCTCAGCCCATCTGTCTGAGCTGTGGAGGAAATCACCTCAGGGCATCCTGCAAGTTCGGGAATGCCATTTATCTAAAATGCCAAAGAAAGGGTCATTTAGCCAGGATCTGTCAGGCAGGAAAGACTTTTGCCCAGCCACAGCAACCTCAGACAACTCAGCATTTCCAAAAACAAATTGAAGACTGTTTCATCTGCTACCAAGCTGACAGACAAAGGTTCTAACAAAATCAATGTTAGAAGGAAAGCCTTGTAGGATGGAAGTAGACACTGGCTCAGCACTCTCCATCATCTCGTGGAGCACCTTAAAATGACTACTTCCCCAGATGGCAAAGAAGAGGCTTCAAGGCTGCAACTTAACCCTATGTGACTACCAAGGCAGAACTATCCCAGTCATTGGAAAAGGCAAGTTTTTTATTCATTTTCAAACTTTAAGGGTCACTTGCCTTTGGTGGTAGTGGATGGTGCCCTCGCAAGCCTGTTAAGGTTAGACTGGTTCCCTGCCCTTGGCCTTCATATAGGTGGAATCCACTCTATTGCCAATTCAGAGGTGGATGCCTTGTTTAAAGACTACGCTGATGTATTCAGCGAAGGCCTAGGTTGTTACCTGGGAACCCCAATATCTTTCAACTTGGACCCCCTAGCATCCCCAATCTGTTTAAAGCCTTGCAAAGTGCCTTTTGCAATCCGCCCTAAGCTGGACAAGAAATTGGATGAATTAATTGCCAGGGAATATTAGAGCCTGTAGACTTTGCAAAATGGGAAACCCCCATAGTGACAACTCTTTAAAAAGATGGCAACTTGAGAATTTGTGCAGACTACAAGTGCTCCATTAACAAATATTTGCATATCAGTGCATATCCAGTCCCAGTTATCCAGCACCTGCTGCATTCTTTTGAACCAGGAACCATTTTTGCGAAACTAGACATGTCCCAAGCTTACCAACAGCTCCCTGTTGATGACACAGCTGCTGAACTATTGTAACTCACAGGGGCACTTTTAGGTGTAGGCGCCTCCAATTTGGAGTCAGTGTGGCCCCAGGAATTTTTCAATCATTGATGGAGAGGCTACTTCAATGATTACCTGGCATAATACCTTATTTCGACAACATTTTAATATCCGCCTCCAACAAGCCTCAGTTATTACAGAGAGTCAGAGGTGTCCTCAAGTGTTTCAGGAAGTCTGGGCTCAAATTGAAGAAAGAGAAGTGCACTATTGCCACTCCACAGGTTGAATTTCTGGGGTACAAAGTTGACGCCTCTGGCATTCACCCAATTGAATCCAAAGTATGGGCTATTCATGATGTGCCCACACCAACTAATAAAACAGAACTCCAGTCTTTTTTGGGACTCCTTAACTTCTACGCCTCATTTTTGCCCCATAAGGCTTCCATTGCAGAACCTCTGCATAGACTCCTGGACAAACAATCCTCTTGGCATTGGGGACCTAGGGACGCTATGCTTTTAAAGCAGTCAAATCATTGCTTACATCTGATGCTGTTCTTATTCAATTCAACAAAAATTTGCCTTTAGTCTTAGTTGCAGATGCCTCACCTTAGTTGCAGACGCGTCACGGCATAGGAGCCGTTTTAAGTCACAGACTGCCTAATGGTTCTGAGGCACCCATGGCCTTTTTCTCCAGAACGTTATCTCCAGCAGAACGCAACTACAGTCAAATTGACAAAGAGGCTTTGGCTGCAGTTGCTACAGTCAAAAAGTTTCATGAGTTTCTCTATGGGCATCATTTAATAAGCCTCTTTTGGGTGTTCTGTCTGGCAATAGAGAAACGCCTCAGATTTTGTCTCCAAGAATGACCAGGTGGACATTATTTCTGGCTGCATATTTCTATAAGCTGATTCATCAAGCAGGCAAAAGCCTCAGCCACGCTGATGCTTTTAGTCGCTGTCCCCTGCCTACTCCAGTGGAGGATCCTGTACCAACCAATGCTGTGTTTCTGATGAACGACCTCAAGTTTCCCATCACTGCTTCTGATATTGCTGCCCACTCTGCCAAGGACAAGGTAGTTTCCCAAGTCCTTGACTGGGTGGGAAGGGGTGGCCTAAAGCCCCTTATTCGCCTTAATTCTTGCCCTTTAAAATTTGCCAACAAGAATTGTCTTCTTTGCAAGGGTGCCTGCTTTGGGGAGCCAGGGTAGTTATCCCTTCCCAGTTGCAGCATTTAGTCTTGGAAGTCCTGCATGAGGGTCATCCTGGCATTGTCAGGATGAAGGCTTTAGCTTGCAGTTATGTGTGGTGGCCAGGCATGGATGCTCAGATTTCTAGCTGGGTGAATACTTGCCAGCCTTGCCAGGCCACCAGACCTTCTCTACCCGCAGCCACTCCATGAAAATGAGAAGATTCAGGGACCCCATGGTCCAGGCTGCAGATTGATTTAGCTGTCCCTTTCCATGGGTGATTTTTTTCTTTTTTAAAAATTTTTTTTAATGGTTTTTAAGACATAGACAAACAAAACATAAAAACATCAAGCCATCTTCCATATATATACATACAGTGTGTCGGTTGGTTTACAAATTATTTTGTGCTTCCATTTCGTAGTCTTCAATTACAATTACATTGTATATATTCTCATATTTTCAATCAAATATTAAATACATTAATATCATTGTTAATCAATCATTTGACTATACTTTTATTCATTCATGTTTCACAAAATAATCCATATTTTACTTAATTTTTTTTTATGACAGTTCATATTATCATCTCAAATCTATCCTACAATCATTTTGTAGATAGAATAAGAAAAGAATACATCTATATATATTTATTATTTTCTAAGAATCTACATAACCATGTTTTATTGACTAACCGTTGATAGAATAGATCCCAAATTTTATAAAATTGTTTATCATCTTGTTCTCTGATTTCAAATGTCAGTCTACTCATTTCAGCACATTCCAATATTTTCTTAATGATTTCCTCCTGTAATGGTATTTTCTCATTTTTCCAGTTTTTGGCAAATACAATCCTAGCCACTGTTAATACATTTACAATCAGGTATTTCAATTCTTTACTATATATTTCAGGTAAAATTCCCAATAAAAATATCTCTGGTTTGCATGGGCGATCATTCTTAGTGGTGGTTGACTCCTTTTCAAAATGGGTGGAGCTAGCCTTAATGACCACCACAACTTCAGAAGCCGTAACTAAGGTCCTGGTGAGAATGTTTGCCACCCACAGCCTTCCTTACACTATTGTGTCTGATAATGGCCCCCATTTCACTTCCTGCAAATTTGAGGTTTTTCTAGCTAACCAAGGAATCTGGCACGCCCTCTGCCACAGAGGCTCTGGAGAGGCTTGGGCCCATGGACTGGCACTCTAAACTTACTAAGTACCTGCTAATTTAGCATACAACCCCCAGTGCCACCACAAACAGGTCCCCAGCTGAACTTCTGATGGGTTGCTATTTGAGGACCACTTTAGACAGACTCCATCCGAATTATGCCCAAGCCGTGCCTTTAGGCTACAATAGCCAGGCTAGGAGTTTTGTTGAAGGTAACCAGGTCTATGCCAGGAACTATGTGGGTCATCCCTTATGGCTATCTGGTCGAATTGTGGCAATAACTGACCCTAAGTCATATAGGGTCCAGTTGCAAGAGGGCAGAATTTGGCACTGCCACATTGACCAATTAAGTTGGAGTACTTCTGCAGGTGGCCCTCTAGATGCCTTCACTGCTTCCTGACCGCCGGCGCCTGTAGAAAGCCACTGTGCACCCGATGGTGACGCAAGCCTACCTGATCAGTCAACAAGTCCACACCCCGAGTCTTCCGAAGCCGAGACAACTTCCCCATCATCATCAGAGGCTTTCTGATGAGCAGAGGAATCCCATTCCATGGCAGCACCTTCAGAGCCGAGAAGATCTGGCCTACTGCGCAAGCACCCAAGTTATTTGAAGGACTATGCATGCTCTATTCAGGGAGAAAGGAGTATTGCATTCTGAAGAGAACTGAGCAGAAGCTTTCATTCCAGTCCGTGACTCCAGCTAGAGTGCGGACCGCTCCTATTGACTGACGTTGTTTGACAACTGATTATAAAAGGGAGCTGTCAAGTGGCGTCAGCTGTTGCCTGCCAGCTGGCTGCCCTGTTGGCACGGCAGTTGCAGCAACCCTTTACTGTTTCAATAAAGTTTAAAACTGAAGTTTGCTTCCCGTGTTGCATCCGTCATTCTGCCGCTCACTCTACAGTTTCCACAATTTTGGCCACTAGTGTATACTTGATTTGATTACTTATGTGAATCCCAGAAGCAGAAAGAACTGTGACATCACCTCAGCTATAATTCTACAAACTAGTGTTATATCAAACATTTACTTTTCGCATATTAAATTATTTTCATCTTATTAATTTGAAAGAGGATAATCTTCCAAAAGAGCGGGGGAAACCTGATGCTATTCTCATGCGTTAAAGGATTCCTACATCTTTTCTTAGTTATAAGAAGTTGAGGGTTGCAGCCTTCCTCATTTCAGATAAACCCCATATCTCCATTAAATCCATAAGGAAGTAACTCAGCTTAGGAAATTTGGGGATATGATAAAATGTCCGAGATGTATATAACATGAATAAAAGAGTATTCTACCTGTTCTGAATAATAGATCAAGGAGAAAACCACCATCACAAAATCTAAAGAAAATTTAAAGCACCTAGTTGTATCGTCAAATGATGATTTGAAAACACACTTTGTATCTTCAGGGCTTCAAGCAAATTCCTTTCTTAGGTTGTTCTATGGAGTAATGAACATTCCCCTCTTTCTACTTCAGTAGGTATTCTTATACTGTAGATAGAAGAGACTTATGCATCTATGCTGCCTTTGTGCATGAATTAAAATATTTTCAGACAGCTCTAAAAAGTAACAGAAAAAGCTTCTACGTAGGTGCCCTGTAGACTCAGTAACCTTGTCTGAGTATTGGAATTGCCAGTGATACTTCAAGCTATATAATTCAGAAATGCTACATTTGTTTTATGATCATTTTATCAAAATGCTCTTCTCTTTTGAAAAAAGTTTCAAAAGCAGTTTCCTTTATCACATTGAATAAAAATTGATAGAAAAAAAAGAATTCCAGAAAATCTTTCTTCATGAAATTAATTTTAATTTCCCCTTCATGATCAGACTATTTTCAATTGAGATACATGCAATCACTCTAATTTGAGAAATTGTAAGGTTATTTTGAATTGCTTCTTATAAGAGCTATATTAGATTCTTAAAAGCCCTTGGAATGTTTCCAAATGGCAAGGCTGCCTCCTTTTAAAATTGGTATGGCAATATAGAAAAATTACCATTGCAGATATGTTCCTGATTCACATGAATCCAATAATTCACATCAATTTTTGCTTTTTAACTGTCAAAAATACGAACTTAAACAAATAGAAATTCAATAGAATGTATCTCCAGTTTCATTAGCTTCAGTTAATTGTTTGGAGGCCTTTGGGTATAAAATTTGCATTTATCAAACTCTTTGTATATCCAAAGATACATGATGATTTTTTTTTTCAAAAACTCAACACAAAGGTAAAATAAAATGATCTGGAAGCTTTTGAAATATGTTTTGCATTTTCTTACAATGCTGATTTGAGAAATGTGGAAGCAATTAAAGCTACATCAATCCTTCCTAACTGTCTTAGAAAATGTGCTGTGTTGCAATGAAAACAGTTCACCAGCTATTTATGTGGAAATTATTTGAAGAAAAACAAGTAAGACCATATGGTGCTCAAGCATTATAGTGGAAGCATGAAGAATAAATGTGTAGGCTATGATAGATAATGGTCGTGCTAAGCAGGTGTCAAATGTTGGATGCACTTTGTTAACCTCCCCTTTTATCCTCTAAATCAGTTTTTTCCAAAGTGGGTGGTACCGCCCCCTGGGAGTGGTGGGATGCCTTAGAGGGGCACTAAGAGGCAAGGGGGCTGGCAGGGGGGTGCTAAGAGGTGGCAGGGGGGCGTTGGAGGTGGGCCCCTTACAGGGCACAATTCAGGGGTGAGAAAAAATCCCGCAGCCGCCACTTTTGAGGCAAGGCCTTGCTGGATCACCCCATTGACTTGCACACTCCGGTGCAAGGGGCTGAATGGGGTGATCCTGCCCCAAAAGCAGCATTGGGAAAGGAGAGCAAAGCCAGGGTGGCTTTGCACCCATTTTCAAACATCCCGCCGCCACTGCTTTCGGGACGAGGCCCCGCTGGATCACCCCTTTGAGCCCCTTGCAACAGAGGCACCTGACCAAGCAAGTCCGAATGGAGCAGTGCACGAAGTCTATAAGGTGAGACTGAGAGAGGGAAAGAGAGAGGAAAGAGTGAGAGAAAGAAAGAGAGAAGGAAGAAGAGAAAAGGACAGAAAGAAAATGTGACAGACAAAAAAGAGGGAGGGGGGAATGGAAGGAAGGGACAGAAAGAAAAAGAAATAAAGAGGGAGGGAGGGAGGAGAAATTTGACATATCTATTCTAGTCTAATCACCTGCCCCAGCAGGGTTAGAAGGGAGTGTGTGTGTGTGTGTGTGTGCGTGTGTGTGTGTCCTTGTAATGTACCAGTAATTTTGGTTTTGCCTTCTTCAGAATTGGCACTGTAATACATTGGGGAAAAGTAATTTTTTAGGGTGGAGATCTGGTACAATGGATCCTGTTTAAATCCTCAACAATATGTGAGAGCTTCCTGATAGTCTTGACCATGTTTCATCCACAAAACTTTTAATTAATAGAAGCCAAAGATGTTTCAATGTGCTGGCAAAGATGTTTCAATGTGGAAAAGGGCCTCTAAATTAGGCCTCATTTCAATCTGATGCATCAGGTCTCTCTATCTCTCTCCCACTCTCCCTCTCCCCCTCCATCCTCCATCCTCCCTCTTTCTTTGTCCCTTTTTCTTTTTTTCCCTTTTCTCTTTCTTTTCTTCCTTCTCTCTTTCTCTCTCTCTTTTCTCTCTCTCTCTCTTTCCCTCCCCCAGGCTCACCTAATTGATTTGGTGCACCGCTCCACTCGGACTTGCTTGGACAGGTCCCTCCAGTGCAGCAGGCTCAATGGGGTGGACCTGTGGGACCAGCACCTAGAATGCGGCAGTGGCGCTGCATTTGAAAAGTAGAGCAAAGCCAGAGGTCGGTAATTTTTGCTGCAAAGAATCACAAAAGCTTCTGGGCTGTGCACAAGAAGGGACCCACATGTCAATGTAATTCAGCAACATAAAATAAAGAGATACAAATAAAACAAATCAACAAGAATCAGCAAAGCATCTCTGATTAGATTTTATTCACTACTAGAATCTAATCAGAGATGCTTTGCCGATTCTAGTCCAATGACCTGCTCCAGCAGGGTTAGAAGGGTGTGTGTGTGTGTGTGTGTGTGTGTGCATGGCTGTCAAAACTCCCAAAACAGGTCAAGTACTTCTGGGAGGCCAGTCATAAATTAGAACACTTGCTAAACAACCAGCCATTAAGTGAGAACCATTTGTATTTGCTTTGCCAGTCACCAAACCACGCCCACCCAGTCACGTGACCAGCAAACCATGCTCACCTAGTCACGTGACCAGCAAACCACACCCTCAAATTAGGCTACACCCACAGAAATTTGAATCTCACCCCTGGGTGGGGGGCATTGAGGATGAATTTGTAGCACTAAGGGGGCGGTGGACTGAAAAAGTTTGGGAACCACTGCTCTAAATGCTTACATTTCTTAACAGCTTGTAGCAAGGAAAATGAATTAATCAGTCATTCTGATGATCTATTAATTTTTGTAAAGTGACAAAATATTTAATATACTGCACAGATCCAAAACAGTTCCTAATTAAATGATTTTAAGAAAGAAAAAAAGCATTATGTTATTTTACAGTAATAGAACATCTGAGATACCACAAAAAGGCTTCCTGGAGATCCAACAGTTAATGATGGAAGACAAAATCAAAAATTTGTTGGGAATTATAAACAAGGAATAGAACTGAGATGGAAGCAGAAATACAATATTAAAAAAATAGAAAGTTCTATTAGTTTTAATAATTCTGCCATATATGGCATTATCACATTTCAGCCCTTGACTACATGGCCTAGCTTGATGCTTTTATGTAGTGGCATAAACTTTAGTACTGTCTTGTTCTAGCTTTATTTATTATTCTAAACAGAATAATTCTCCTTTAAAGAGTGTCTGTCTTCATTTTATTGACATAAGAATACTTTTACATTGCAAAGGAGTCAGCTAAACCAATGAATTAAAAGTAGGGGTCAGAGCCAGTAAAAAAACAAAGGTATAAAAAAAGGTATTATTAACTAGGATTACTATTAGCTCTAAATATGACCAGGAAAATAAACTTTGCAAAAGTTGGCTATAGCTTGTTTGAAGTCTGAGGTTAAGATAAAATGGAATCCCTTTCAGTGATTTTTGAGAAATCAAGAACTATATGTTTTGTTCTGCAGATAGGTGCAAGGAACAGAGACGAGACAGTGAACAGTGAACTTCAACTCTTTATTAATCATTCTGAACAGATCAAAAACCTAGGGCAGCAGCAGCCTTTTTATAGGCAAGCTGCTGATCTAGTAACCAATGAGAAACGTGGAGTGTTAACCCCTTTAACCAATGAGAGTGGCTCATTAACAGCCAATCAGATTCTCCTGAACGGACCAATCCGATATCGCTATTATCGGCCAATCAGAAGCGCAGGATTAGAACCCTGCTATTTTCAAAAGGTTTGATAAAACTTTATTTAAGCGTTTTATTAGTTCATAACATCCCTTCCCTCGGGTTCCGTTTAGGGGGTGCGGTGACGTAATCTCTGAGGTATGAAGGTTGTTTTGACTGTCTATTGGATTTACGCTGTCCTACCGGTTCCTGTCTGTAACCCGGTTTCGGCGGGATGTTTTTGGGCAAGTTGGGTGCCGGTGGTTCCTCATTGGATGACTCGGTGCCGTTAATGTTCTCGTTGTTGTCCTCTGGCCTTTGCGAGCTTGTCTCTGTTGAGGTGTTCCTCTGTGGCAAGGACACGCCCCTCCCTGATTCTTCTTCATTCGTTATGCCCGATTGCTGACTTCTTTCATTCCTGCTTTCCGCCATCTCAAATTCAGTTTCTTCGACATCCCCTCCCCTCTCAGTCTGGGAGTTAACGGAGTCGCGGAAACTAGGTTGTAGCCTTGAGCGAAGCTGATCTATATGGCGTTTCCATATTTTTCCGTCGCAGGTTTTCACCCGGTACGACCTGGGTCCAGTGGCTTGAATTACAGTTGCCTCGACCCACAACGGTTCGCCAGAAAGGTTTCTGGCGAAAACTAAGTCGTCTATCTTGAACTCGTGGCATTTTCCGCTAGATCCACAGGGTTTCTCTGGCTCGTAAGACGGGTGAAGCCAGTCGAGGTGGAAACGGATTTTGCATCCCATTAATAGTTCAGCTGGAGTCTTGTTGGTGATGCTGTGTGGAGTGATGTGTTGGAGAAGGAGTATTCTGCTTATCTTATCTTCAATGTCCCCATAGTCCATTTTGTAGAGGGTTTTTTTAACAAATTGTACCATGTGCTCGGCTCTTCCGTTAGCCGCAGAGTGCGCTGGTGAAGTTAGCGCATGGAGAATACCCCGGTCTGCTAAGTATTATTCAAAGGGTAGAGCAGTAAACTGGGGTCCGTTGTCGGATACCAGAATGTCTGGCAGTCCATGTGTCGCGAATAGCCTGTTCAACTTCCAGATGATGGACTCGGTTGTAGTACTCTTCATTTCGTGGATCTCAAGCCAGTTTGAATAGGCATCCACTGTTAGGAGGAATGTATGTCCCTTAGTAGGTCCCGCAAAGTCAATGTGGATGCGGGACCATGGTCCCCGGGGTGTTTCCCATTCTGTTGGAGTTGCTTTAGGTGGGGCATTGCTAACTTCCTGGCACTTTAAACAAGTCTTTACCCAGGCTTCAATCTGTTTGTCGATGCCTGGCCACCACGCGTAGCTTTGTGTGAGCGCTTTCATACGCACGATGCCAGGGTGACCCTCATGCAGTGTCTTTAATACTGCTCGTTGTAACCGCTCTGGGACGACGACTCTATCCCCCCATAGGATGCAGCCTTTTTGCAAAAAAAGTTCTGTTTGCTGGTTCTTGAAGGGGGTGAAGTCGTCAGGGGTTTGATCTACTGACCATCCCCATTCGACCCAGCAAAGAACTCGCGTTAAGATAGGATCGCGTTTTGTTTCGATCGCAATATCTCTAGCTGTTAGCAGCGGTGAATGTAGCGTTTCAATCTGGAGTGTTGTAAGGGTTGGAGCTGGGTTGTCGACGGTTTCCGGAAGTGGTGCACGGCTCAGCGCGTCAGCATGGGGAATGGCTTTCCCCTGGCGGTGTTGCAGCCTATAATTGTAGGCAGCCAAAAACTCCGACCAGTGAGTCATTCTAGGTGATAATATATAGGGGATTGGCTTGTCTCCCGCTAAAATCCCCAGCAAAGGTTTGTGGTCGGTAACAATAGTAAACATTTGTCCATAAACATATTCATGAAACCATTTCACAGCAGATACAACAGCAAGAGCCTCTTGATCGATTTGACTACAGTTACGTTCAGCCTTTGATAGAGTCCTTGAAAAATAGGCAATAGGGGCTTCACTACCGTTTGGTAACACATGGCTCAAAA
>BHEV01085193.1:0-24226 GCA_004319985.1 Emydocephalus ijimae | reverse complement strand
ACAGGAGAAGGAATTGCAGACTTCAAAGGCCAGCAAAACACACACAGTTGGGAAGACGCCAAGAACCCAGATAAGCCTTGATGATACCAGATGACTCATGATTTGCTCCCAACAGTTTGCTGTGTGCAGCTTCCCTTTTTAAACATCGCGTTCCCAGCTGCAGCTAGTGAAGGGAATCAGGGCCCTTTCCTCCCTCATAGGTCCTGCAACCCACGTTGCTCCCTTCTCCATTCCTCCCTGTGTGCCCTAGGATGAACAGGGGATGGCCCTGGGTTTTCCTCTGAACTCCCTCTCCCTTGTTCTTCCTCTCCCCTGCTCTGCCCAGCCGGACTGTGCCCTTCCCCAGTTTCCTCCACACCCAACAAAGCCACACCCCCACCCCCTGTCAGCTGCTCGGCCTCCCCCTCCAAATCAGATTCCAACAGGGGCACGACAATGAGCCAGTTGTATATTGTACTGTGGTTGTAAATGTGAAAAGGGGTTCTAAGTCACTTTTTTCCATGCTGCTATAATGGCCACCAACGGTTGTAAGTCGAGGATTATCTTAATGGACCCTGTTGGGCTGCGATGGTTCACATCTCCCTTTTGGTGTTCCTCTTGGTGCAGGGGCCGGGAGCAGCGTGCATCACAAGTGCAACAGTGCCAAACACCGCATCATCTCCCCCAAGGTCGAGCCCCGGTCGGGGGGCTACAGCACCCACTCAGAGGTGCAGAACAATGACGTCTCGGAGGGCAAGAACGAACACAGCCACAGCAAGTCCTGCAACCGGGAGAAAAGGAACGGCAAAGTGGCCAAACCAGTGCTGCTGCATCAGAACAGCACCGAAGTCTCCTCTACTAACCAAGTGGAAGTTCCGGACACGACCCAAAATTCTCCCGTCTCCATCAGCAGCGGATTAAATAGCGACCCAGATGTAGCAGACAGTCCGGCAGTCACGGGCGTCTCCAGCATGGCAGTGGCTTCGGTGATGGGGAACCTGTCTCAAAACGCCACCGTTTTCATGTCTGATATCAGCAGCGAGGCCGTCTACACAATGTCCCCCACCGCCGGGCCAAACCCACACCTTCTCTCCTCGGACGCGACGACCCAAGGGCTGGTGCTGGCGGTCAGTTCCGATGGCCACAAGTTCGCCTTCCCTACCGCCAGTAGCTCGGACAGCCTCTCCATGTTGCCCGCCAGCGTCTCTGAAGAACTTGTGCTGTCCAGCACTCTTGACACCAACAGAAAGGTCCCGGAAACCACCATGAATTTTGACCCGGATTGCTTCCTCAACAACCCCAAGCAAGGGCAGACTTACGGGGGAGGCGGGCCCAAAGGAGAAGGCCTCAACGCCAACATCCGACAGTCACCCACCTCGGACCGAGGGTTCAACTTCAACGCGGCCCTCACCAAGGAGATCAAGACGGAAGACACCTCCTTTGAGCAGCAGATGTCCAAAGAAGCCTTCTCGTCTTCTTCCTCGTCCAACTCACTGACCTTGAACACGGCGTCCAGTCTCCTTCCCTCCGGCGGAGGGCTCAGCCCCAGCACCACCCTGGAGCAGATGGATTTCAGCGCAATCGACTCCAACAAGGATTACACGTCGGGGTTTAACCAAGCGGTGCAGAGTCCCCACGTCCACCAAACCCCTTCGCCAAGCTTCTTCCTGCAAGACAGCAGCAAAGGGCTCCCCCTCGAGCAAAATGCCCACAGCAGCCTGAACGACGCAAGCAGCTCTTTCGTCGCCCCGCTGGCCCTCAACAACGTCAAGACAGAGGCCTCCTCCCAGAACCCTTCCAACTGCAACGGAACAGTGGAGGCCCGGATCGAGGCCACCTCTTCGCTGCAGCTCATGCAGTTCCAGGCCAGCTTCCCGTCCATCGCGGCCGAAGGGGAGGTCCCCATGGAGACCTCGACGCACGCAGAAGGGAACGAGAACCTGCTCAAAACTGGGGAGCTCCAGTCCTGCAGGGCGGAGCACTACATGCAGCCCGAGGCCAACAACAGCCTGAGGAACGGAGGGAACCTCCCCATCCTCCAGGGGAGCATGGTGCAGGGCCTCTACCCCATGGCCCACCCGGGCTTGAACAACGCGTCCAACATGGAGCTCAGCTTGGACCACTTCGACATCTCCTTCAGCAACCAGTTCTCGGATCTGATCAACGATTTCATTTCGGTGGAAGGTGGGAACAACGCCCTCTACGGCCACCAGCTGGTCTCTGGGGAGAACGCCGGGCTGTCCCAGGCGGAGGAGAGCACCCGGGCGGCCTACGGCCAAGCGGAGATGTGCATCCCCTGCTGCAGCCCCCAGCAAGCCAACTTGAGCCTCAGCAACCCAGAGAACGGCGCCAGCCCAATGGCCTACATGCACGTCACCGAGGTGGTTTCGGCAGCGGCCGCCGCAGCCCAAGGCAGCCTGGCCATGCTCCAGCAGAGTGGCCGACTCTTCATGGTGACCGATTACTCTCCCGAGTGGTCGTACCCGGAGGTGAGCGCGAGCGTTGCTTTTGCACGGACCCCCGGGTAGGACCGGTGCAGGGAGTCGGGGGTAGGGTTGTGGGCAGAGGTGGGTCTTCAGCAGGTTCTGACCGGTTCTGGAGAACCGGGAACGGAAATTTTGAGTCGTTCGGAGAACCGGGCAATCCCGCCTCTGACTGGAGATTTTACAGTCTCCTTCCCCTGCCACGCCCACCAAGCCACGCCCGACAGAACCGCTCGTAAAAGCGGAGGAGGCAGGGGGTTGGATCCAAGACACCAGCGGCGGGCTTCAAAAATGTTTTACTACCGGTTCTATGGGCAGGGCTTAGTGGGTGTGGCATGGCTGGTGGGCGTGGCATGTCTTTGGTGGGTGTGGCTTGGCAGGCGTGGCAGGTGAAGGATACTGGAAAATCCCTCTTCCCTCCTCCCCCTGCCCCACTAACCTGCTTTCCAGCTCCGTTTCTCCTGTGCAGCTGGGACTCGATGGGAGGTGGAGAACAGATGGGGTTGGCGGGGCCACTCAGAGGTCCTCCAAACGACTCCACATTCCCGCTCCCGGTTAACAAAGACCCCTCTTTTCTCCAACTCCTCTTATAAACCTCAGAGGCCGCCCCAGTCCAAGGAAGCACAGCCTGACCTACCCACCCCAGAAAAAATGTGTTCCTTCAGGACAAACTTGTGGACTTCAACTCCCAGAATCCCTCAGCCGGCATCGCTGGGAGTTGAAGCCCACCAGTCTTAAAAGTTGCCAATTTTGGGGAAGTGAGTGAATTGTCCCTGCAGGGCAGGGCGTGGAGAGGGTCTCGCCGGGGCCGCTGACCCGTCTCTCTCTCTCTCTCTCTCTCTCTCTTCCTCCCTCCGCAGGGCGGCGTGAAGGTCCTCATCACCGGATCCTGGCAGGAAGCCAGCAATAACTACAGCTGCCTTTTTGACCAGATCTCCGTGCCGGCCTCGCTGATCCAGCCAGGGGTGCTACGCTGCTACTGCCCAGGTGAGGCCCTCCAACAAGCCAGGGGCTGCGAGGCGAAGACACGAAGACGTGAGGGGGGGGAAGGGCGGGGTCCCTTGCGCACAATTCACTGGGGCTGAAATGTCCTTGTCCCTCGGACATCCAGTTTGGGTCATTATATTAGCAGCCTTCCCATATTTGAGGAGGGGCTGCCCCAGAGAGGAGAAAGGGGGTCGAGCTATTCTCCAAGGCACCCGAAGGCCAGACAAGGAATAATGGGTGGAAACTGAACCAGGAGAGATTCAACCTTGGAAATAAGGAGAAACTTTCTGACAGGTAGAACAATCAACCCATGGAACAGAAGTTGTGGGAGCTTCATCATCCCTGGAGGCTGGACTGCCATCTGTCAGAAATGGTGTAGGGACTCCTGCTTGGGCGGGGGGTTGGACTAGATGACCTACAAGGTCCCTTCCAACTCTGTTAGTCTAGTCTAATATTTTAAAAAATGATTGAAAAAGTACAGAGAAAAGCAACCAGGAAGAGTAGGGGACTGGAGGATAAAACATAGGAAGAATGCTTGCTGGAACTGGGGCGGTCTAGTTTAATGAAAAGAAGGACCAGGGGAGACATGAGAGCATCTTCCAATATTTGGGGGGCTGCCACAGAGAAGAAGGGGGTCAACTTATCCTCCAAAGCCCCAGGAGGCAAGGCTGAATTTCCTAGACAGCGAAAACAAATCATCATGATTTGCTTCTAGAAGTTGTGGGTCCAACTCACTTCCCTTCTGTCGTTTCAGCCCACGACACCGGCCTCGTCACGCTGCAGGTGGCTTTCAACAACCAGATCATTTCCAATTCGGTGGTTTTCGAATATAAGGCCCGGGCATTACCAACCCTTCCTTCTTCTCAGCACGACTGGCTCTCGCTGGATGGTGAGGAACGAGGATTTGGGGAGGGGGGTGGGGACTGGGCAGGGCCTAAAGGAATGGGGGCGGAGCTTAGGAAGTGGGTACCACTCTGGCCTTCTGCACCCAGAGGCTGCCTAAATCAAACATTTTCTCAACTTTAAAGATGGGGGGAGAGTTTTAAGATGGGTGGACAACTTTAAGACAGATAATTTTAAGACGGAGAACTTTAAGATGGAGAACGTTAAGACAGGTGGAAATTTTAAGATAGGTGGACAACTTTCGGGGGGGGAGGTCTTTAAGAGGGAGAACTTTAAAATGGGTGGACAACTTTAAGAATGCTGAAAGTTTAAGACGATTTAAGTTTAAGACATTTAAGATGGCACATCTAGCTGGGGAATTCTGGGAGTTGAAGTCCACTCATTTTAAATCTGTGGAACGGCTTGCTTCTAGAAGTTGTGGGTGCTTCATCACTGGAGGTTTTTAAGGAGGGATCGGACAGCGCTTTGACTCGGATAGTATAAAGTCTTCTCCCTTCACCAGAGGGGTTGGACTAGAAGACCTCCGAGGTCCCTTCCAAGCCCTAGGATTGTACACTGAAGTGGTGAAAGCGAAGAGGAAGCGGGAGGAATTGCCGCAGGGCAGAAATGTGTGGTTTAGTTTGTCTAGATGTCATCGTGGTTTAGACAAAGGAGCCGACAATTGTGATGCAGGAACAAAAAAAACAACCAGGGTTATTTGATTGTACGCTCGGCAATCGGTGACACAGCCAGAAGTGTGTGATGGAAGAATTATTGTACAGGCAGTCCTTGACTTACAGTTCATTCGTTTAGTGACTGTTTGAAGTTGCAACAGCACTGGGGCGGGGGGGGGGGAAGTGACGTTACTGGTTTCCACGGACTTTGGCAACTTTGGCAAAAAGGGGCGAAATGTGTCTTGCTTAGCAGCGGAAACGCTGGTCTCGGTTGCGGTCGAAAGGCGAAGATTAGCTGCAGTTAGGACTTCTCCTCCCTTTGAGTCTCACAGCAGCCCTGCAAGGCAGGCCAGACAGAGATTGGAAGGGGGGCCTGGGATGCAGGGGCTCTGGGCCTTCCTTAGGTGGGGGGGGGGACTGCCCACAGGGTTACGGGGGGGGGGAGAAGATGGGGCAGCAGGGCTCAGCCTGATGAAAGAGAAAGGAAAAGAGAAGAGGAGGAGGAGGAGGAGAGGAGAAAAAAGAGAGGATGAGGAGAGAGAAAAAGGAGGGAAGAAGGAAGTGAAAAGAGGGAGGGAGGAAAGGGAAGAAGAAAAAGGAGGGAGAGAAGAAGAGAAAAACGGAGCGCAGGGAAAGGAGGCAGAAGAGGAGGAGCAGGAGGGACGTCGCAGCGCAGCGGCCACCGAAACCGGCCGGGCGACGCGGAGAAGCGCCGTTCGGGTCCCGGCCCGCCGCTCCCGGCCGCTTCGCCTTCGCTCCGCTCGCTTCTTCTGGGCGGCGGCGGCGGCGGCGGCGGCCGGCCGGCCTCCCCTCCATCGGAGCGCCTCCATCGCCGGCCGTCATGCGGAGCCCCCGGCTGCATTGCGGGCGGGGGCCGCTGCGGAGGACCCTCGGCCGGGCCGGCCGCTGCGGCGGGGCTCCGCCGTCTCCCCTCCGGCCGAGCTCCGGCGGCCCCAGCGGGCTCCACCGCCGGCCGCTCCCCCTGTGCTCCGGAGCGGGCTGATGTCACTTTCCCCGCCGCGGATTGGCCGTCTCCGCGCCCAGGCGGGGCTGCCAGCGCTGCGGCTGCGGCTGCCGGCTCGGCGCTGCCGCCCATCCCGGAGCTGCGCTGCCTGCGGGGAAGCGGCAACGGGGCAGGGGGGAAGGGCATGGCCCCCTCGCCTCTGCTGAGCCCGGCCCCACGGTAAGCTCCCCGCGGGCGTGGGGAAGGGGGAAGGCCCCGGGGGGGGGGGGAACGACACACACACACACACACACACACACACACATCAACACTCCAGCTTGGAAAGCTGCAAATGTCATGGATTTGTCCCACTGATGGGCTCTGGGGTCTCCTGCTTGAGCAATGGGTTGGACTAGAGGACCTCCAAGGCCCCTTCCGGCTCTCTTCGGATTGATTCATTGGTTAAAATGGCCTCAGGTCTCCTGCTTGAGCAGGGGGTTGGACTAGATGACCTCCAAGGTCTCTTCCAGCTCTGTTCGGATTGACTGGTTGATCCTGAGCCGTGGACACGGGTGGGAGTGGGCTGTGGGGTCGTGGCAGTTGGGTGGCCTCCGTAGCGGCGGGTCCGGATTTTGAGGACCCTCCCTCAGCTGCTGTTTATAGCTGGGCAATAGGACGGGGTTCAGAAGAGATGTTTCGGGGTGGGAGGGGGGAAACAGGTCGTCCCTATTGCTCCTCCCCCCCCCTCCCACATCTGAGGGCGAGGCATCCCTCAGGTGGGGTTCTGGGGTGTCTCTCATACCTCCCACCCGTGGGAATATCCAAAGCACCTGCAAAGGAGATCAACCAGGGAAGGGAGGGCTCTTCCAACAGCCCCCTCCCCCTCCCGCTGCAGACCTGTCTGGCACTTGGGGGTGGGGGCTGTGAGGCGCACAACCCACCCCCTCCCCAAATAGAGGCGGAGTTGCGCTGGAAGCTTTGAAAGGAGACAAGGGAAATGAGCTTCCCCTTCCCCTCCCGGTCGATGTTATTTTAGGGGAGGGTCTCACGCACACACAACGGACCCCGTTAAAACCCCCAATGCCTGAAAAAGAACTTGGAGTTCTCAACATACAAATTTATAGTTTGTAGCTCACCAGAGTAGAGGGAGGGAGGACGTACGAAGGTAAATAAATGAGCAGATAAATAAACAAATAAATTAAGTATATTTAGTGTCGGAAAAGGGGACATTAAGACCAGGAAGTAAAAAGGAGAGACCCTGGAACCAGTTGATTATTAGTATAGTCCTCAAATTACAGCCACAACTGAGTGCCAAATTTCCGTCGCTAAGCAAGGCAGTTGTTAAACTTGAGTTTTGTCCCCATTTTATGGCAGTTCTTAAGCGAATATGGGGTCATTAAGTGAATCATGGTTACCTGTTGACTCTGCTCGTCGAAAGGTCTCAAAAGAGGATCGCGTGGCCCTGGAACGCTGCGAAGCGTGAAAAACCGGTCCCAAGTCCATTTTTGGGTGATGGCCCCTCCCTTAAGGGATAAAAGCCAGCCTGAGAGACCAGGATTCTTTGCAGGAAGCAAAGACGTTTTTGCACTCAAGCCTGGTGGACGTTAGAATATCTGAGCTGGTGTTTGGAGACTCTTTGATTTATTGTTTAGGAACTTTATCTGTTGTTCTTGGCAGCCTTGGAAAAACTTGGCCAGGCTCTTGCTTGTCGGAGCTAATTAGTTGGAAGCAGCCTTTGATCTGGGAAGAAACAGGATTTGTAAATGAAACGGAAAAAGGTTGTACTCTCGTGGAACCAGGTTTGGGTCAGAACACTATTTGCACAACCACAGCAATGTGGTGGTACCTTGAGGACTGCTTGTTCGTTTTTTGCAGTGGCTACAAATGACCTGACCATCCTTTCCACATCCCGTCCCAAGGTGTGGGTTTGCGCCCTCCCCCCCCCTCCCCCCCCAAAAATGCCTCTCTTCCCTGACCATCTCTTTCCCCTCTGGGGGTTGCAGATAACCAGTTCAGGATGTCTATTCTGGAACGACTTGAACAGATGGAGAGAAGGATGGCAGAGATGACCACAATGCAACAGCACAAGCCAGGTGGGGGCAACAGCAGCGCCAACGGAGGTAGCCAAGCACAGGTAAGGGCCAAAGTTTTGCACGCCTCCTCTCAGCCCAGTGGCTGAAGGAAGAGCTATCTGGAGGCAAGCAAATTAAATAAATAGTAAAGCCAAAAGGCAAGTTGTTCCACAGTAGAACAACACGCCCATTTTCTGACATGTTTTAAACATTTCCCGCTCTGAAAGAAGACCGAGAGGAAGGAATTCATTGTTGGCATGTATTTTTATGTAACAACTACAGTAGTATTCAACCAGTACATGGCAGTGTTTACAAATTTGGATCTATTTACTTTTAGTTCCCTATTTCTTGTTACGGTTAAGCAGTTAAGCAGTAAAGCACATGGTGACTGTGCTCCTTATTTGATCTGTGGTGCTGTATATAAACAGAATTTCTAACAGGAAAATACACCAGCATGAAGCCCACACAAGGAGCGGGGATCTTATCCAGATGCCACCACCATCAGCATAACATACTTGTCCTTCTTCCTGGACCCTTCCCCGCCCACCCACCCACGCCTTTCACACGTGCATGCCTCTTCCCGCTTGCCTTCCTCATCTTGGTCTCTCCCTTACAGTGCATCTCGGAGGCCGCCACCTTGGGCACCTGCTTCGAGAGCCGCGTTGTGGTGGTGTGCGAAAAGATGATGAGCCGAGCTTGCTGGGCCAAATCCAAACACCTGATCCACTCCAAGACGTTCCGGGGGATGACCCTTTTGCACCTGGCGGCTGCCCAGGGCTACGCTACCCTCATCCAGACACTCCTCAAATGGCGGTAAGAGTTTGAAGAGGTGGAGACGTGGTGTTTTGGGTCTGCCCACACCAAGGAGAGCGGTTGTGCTGTGTGTCTATAGGCATCCTTCTCCCTGTGTTGTCATCCCAACAAGGGGTGACTTTGCACTTGGTATCCCCGAAAACTGGTTCCGCCAGTGGGCAACGGCCAATAAAATCACACAATGAGGAGGAGATTTACAACTGCTGTACAAGCGGCCCACAACTTACAACCATTCGTTTATCCCTCGGTTAATGCAACCAAGGACGGCACAGCCCTTTTTGGCAGCTGCCAAAACCACACTGCAGGCTGATATTGAAGCGATGGTCCGCTAAGATACCTTTTAGGAATGAGCAACTGGTTGGCAAATGTCTACAAATAATCATTTCCCGCAGAGACTACGCTTCTAGGGGTCTTTGGGTCCTTCACCAATATGTCTCCTTTCCTGCTGTGTGGTGCCCTTTCCCGTTAGAACATGTGTGGGGGGAGAAAGGGAGGGAGGGAGGGAAAGAGGGAGAGGAGGGGGAGAGAGAAGAGCGGGAGGGAGAAGGGGGAAAGGAAGAGAGAGGAGAGGAACAGGAGGAGAGGGGGGAAAAGAGAAGGAGGGAGAGAGGAGATGGAGAAAGGGAGAGAGACGAGAGGGAGGGGGAGGGAGAAAGGCAGAAGGGGGAGAGGGGGAGAGAGGGAGAGAGAAGAGAGGGAGGGGAGAGAGGGGAACAGGAGAAGAGAGAGAGAGAGAGAGCACCACAGCCTCCAGGCTCCAAAAGAAACCGGATCGCCTTCTTCCGGGATCGTTTTCCAGGATCCTTTTGCCATCTTCTTTCTCCTCCTTGGTTCCATAGCACCAAACATGCCGACAGCATCGATCTGGAGCTGGAGGTCGACCCGCTGAATGTGGACCACTTCTCCTGCACGCCACTGGTACGGAGCGGTGTCCTTGCGTGGTCCAAGAGATGCTTGGATTTGGGAAATGGGGAGGAGAGATTCCTTGCAACGAGAAGGGGGGAGGAGCCTAACCAGGTCTGCCGACCTAGGCTACTGCAGTAGGAAATCTCCTCCGTTTTCCCCAATGACCCTGAAAATCGTCTCCCTTCCAGATGTGGGCCTGCGCTCTGGGCCACACGGACGCCGCCGTGGTCCTTTACAAGTGGGACCGGCGGGCCATCTCCATCCCTGACTCGCTCGGCAGGCTGCCGCTGACCATCGCCCGCTCCCGCGGCCATGTGAAGCTGGCCGAATGCCTTGAGCAGCTGCAGAGTCGCCTCCCCTGCCCTCCGCAGGAAGAGCCCAGCGGCGACAACTGGACGTCCCAGTGGCCCAGCAAAGTCACCACCTCTCAGGACCAGCCAAAGGGAATCGCAGTGGTTTCCAATGCGAACACGGGTAGGTGGGCAAAGGCCATCTTTGGTGCACCTTCTCAAGCATCCATGCTGGCACTGATGATGTTACCTAGTTTGGTCATGTAATGTCTACCAAAGAAAAACTAGCAAGGTCAGAGGTGACCAAAACTGGATGCTAGGTGTGGCCTTACGAAGGCTTTATAGAGTGGCATTAGGACCTCCCTCGATCTGGATTGTATCCCTCTGTTGATGCAATTTAAGGATTGCATTGGCTTTTTTGGGCGGCGGCTGCACACGGCTGGCTCCTATTTAGCTGGTTGTCCACTAAGACTCCAAGGTCCCTCTCCCAGTTCCTGCTATTAAGCCTGGTTTCACCTAGTCTACCTGTGTCCTTTGGTTTTCCTTGCCTAAGTGTAAGACTTAACTTTTCTCTACATTGAATTTCATTTTGTTAAATATGGCCCAGTGTTCAAGTCTGTCAAGATCCATCTGGCAGACCTGGTTAGTCCTTTATATCTATATCTATCTATTTATATATAATATATCTATATCTTTCTATATCCCTATATCTCTGTTTCTATCTATGTAATGTATCTAGATCTATCTGTATATATCTATATTTTTCTATATCTATAATCTGTTTATGTATCTATATCTATCATCTATCTAATATATCTATATCTATATCTATATCTATCTATCTATCTATCTATCTATCTATCTATCTATCTATCTATCTATCTATCTATCTATCCATCCATCTAGATACTTCCAAAGACCTGGTTGTTTCCTGATTTGTCCTTCCTTTGCTTTCAGAATTGCGACGGCCTCGGTCCGAACCCTCCAGTTACTACAGCAGTGAGAGCCAGAAGGATTACCCAGCACCCAAAAAACACAAAATGAACCCCGACTATTTCTCCACGAGGCAGGAGAAGCTCCTGTCCACAGCCTTGAGCCTGGAGCAGCCCAGCAGCCGGAAACCGATCCCAGGCGCGAAGCCCTCCCTCCTTGAGACAATCAACCCCCGGCACGGCAGCACGGAGTATGCCCGGGATCTGGTCCCCGAGCTGGCCAGCTACCGCAGCTCCAAATGGAGGCCGAAGGAGACCTACCTGGGCGTATCGGCCGCGCAGGTGACCGGCAGCCCGAAAGGGTTGGCGCCGTTGGGGAAAGACTCTGGCGCTCAACGGTTGCATCCGCGGGAACCGATGAATGTGGTGATGATGGCGGACAGGGAAGCGGCCGAAGCGGAGTTGCTTTCTTTCCGGGATAGCGCCGAGGGCGAAAACTGCTTGCACCACATGGATGATTTGCAGGTAAGTGGATAAGTGGCAACTCACCTGTGGGAATTTAATGGGGAACTCATTCCCCAATGGATCAGTTGGCTGGCTACGCAACGGCCGTTACAGAGTCGTAAGTGTGAAAAACAGTCATAAGTTCCTTTTTTCAGCGCCCTTGCAAATTCAGATGGTCACTAAACAAATCATTGTAAGTCGGGGACTGCCTGTAGAGATATAGAAAAGGGTTCAGTCCACAAAAGTATAGACTGAAGTCTGTTGGAGGTACCGAGTGGGAAAACTGGACCATCGTTTGTCCAGGAGGGTATAAGGCCTCCGGCCTTGGGCAGGGGGGTTGGACTGGTTCCGTCCAGCCTCCCGATTCGAAGCTGTGCTAGTAGAGTGGGCTTCCTGCCACCCGAGGGGCTTGGGCTGAGTAGGATCTCCTTCTCTCCCCCTACCCCTAAAAAAGGTCACCATGATGACCCTGGCCGAGCACATCATCGAAGCCACCCCGGAGAGGATCAAGCAGGAGAATTTCATGCCGGCCGAAGAGGCGTCCCAGGTGGAGAGGACGGAAAGCGCGGCCATTAGCACCTCCATGAGCTGGCTGGCCAGTTACCTGGCTGACGTGGACCGCTTGCCCAGCGCTGCTCAGATAAGGTTCGTGGGGAAGGGGGGAAGGGAGGAGGAGGAGAAGGAGAGGGAGGAGAAGGGAAAAGGGGAGGGGATGGGGAGGAGGAGGAGGAGGAAGAGGGCCGCGGGGTCCAGGTGCTCCCTGAGGTTTTCCTGCAGTCGTTTCATAACCCAACTAGGGAACGCCTTCAGGGCTCGCCCGATGTCTCCTGCCTGAGGATTCCCACCCGCCTCCCACTCCACTCGCCCACCTGCCCCATTTTTCCCGGGCCGGGGAGCCCCTCCTGAGGCTCTGGCCTTCCCCTCCATTGCAGAAGCCTCTACGGTGGGTGCCCGACCCCCTCGCCCCACACCAGCCGCAGCCCCTCCGGCTCGCCAGTCAATGCGATGGCTTTTGAGAAGCCCAGCCTCCCCTCGGCGACAGACTGGTCCGAGTTCCTAAGCGCCTCCGCCGGTGACAAGGTGGAAAACGAGTTTGCACAGCTGACCCTCTCCGACCACGAGCAACGGGAGCTCTACGAAGCCGCCAAGCTGGTCCAGACCGCCTTCAGGAAATACAAGGTGGGGGACCGGTTTGGGGGGGGGAGAAGGGTGGGGGGCCGAGAAGCCGCGAGGAAACGGGGTGGTGTGTGTGGCGGCAGAGATGCCTGCTCTCGGGTGCCTTGGGAGGAAGGCCAGTCCCTGGCAAAAGGACGGTGGAACTGTGGTGGCGCAGGGGCTAGAAGGCAGGATTGCAGGCTGACTCTGCCCCACTGCCCGCAGTTCGATCCTGACCTAGGTTGACTCAGCCTTCTGTCCTTCCGAGGTCGGTAAAACGAGGACCCAGATTGTTGAGGGCAAGAGGCTGACCCTGTAAACCACTTAGAGAGGGCTGCGAAGCAGCATATAAGTCTAAGGGCTATTCTGTTCTTTATTCTGTTCTGTTCTGTTCTGTCCTCTATTCTGTTCTATATTCTGTTCTGTTCTCTTTTGATCTGTTCTGTTCTATATTCTGTAATCTGTTCTGTATCCTCCCTTATGCTATCCTACTCAATTCTTCATTCCTCCATGAATTGTTTGAGGAATCCGCCTCTCTGGCGGCTTCCCCCCTTCACTGAGGACTAGCCTCCCGCCATGCCCTCCTTCTCTCCCGCATCCCTTTCTTCCAGAAGGTGATTGTGCTGCTTTATTGTTTCCTCAGGGACGTCCCCTCCGGGAGCAACAGGAAGTGGCCGCGGCCGTCATTCAGCGTTGTTACCGGAAATACAAGCAGGTGAGGGCGACCCTGTTGGCCCGTCTCTAGAGACCCGTTGGTCCGCTTGGCACCTCCACCTCCACCTCCACCTCCCTGAACCCAAACCCTTTCGGCCACGGTGACCCCCCCGAGGGGAGGGGAGGAGCGTTTCTCTGGAAAGGACTCCCCACTGTTCATCCATTTTGGCCACTCAAGGCATTGAGATCACGTAAAGCTCTCAGGGTTGTTTTCAGACTTGGCGTGGGAGGCCTTCAGCTGCCTTCCTGCCTCCTTAAGGAGATGCTTTTGTTCATATGTCCCAAAGGTGCTTTTCCCCCCCCAAAAGGCAGATGGATTTTCTTGGGTGTTTTTTTTTTTTTTTGTCTTTGAAGAGGTTTCCCTTCTCACCCAAGAACCTTCTTCAGTTCTGAGCAAATAGTGGGGAAACGGAAGGAATGATGATGCTCCTTGCAGACAAAGCTGCTCATTTGCATCCTTTTTTTAAAAAGAGTCCTTCAGGTCACTTGAAGGATTATCTTTGTCCCAAAGGTGCTTTTTCCAGAGGCCACTGGACTTCCCTGGTTGTTTTTTCCCTTGAAGAGGTCTCGCTTCTCACCTGAGAAGCTTCTTCAGTTCTGAGGGAATGGTGGGGGAAACGGAAGGATTGATGCTCCTTGCAGACAAAGCTGGTCATTTGCGTCCTTCTTTTTAGAGAGCCATTGAGGCCACTTGGAGGTTTTTCTGTGTCCTTGGGGTCACCTGTGCAGTGCAAACGGGTGTGGAGCAGTTCCAAGAAGACGCCACACTCCACACCCATTTGCACGACTCCGCTGAAGCCTCCAGCTTCTCTCCACTTCCCAAGAAGCTCAGCGGGAGGCTCGCTTAGCACCACCGATGACGGATGGGGCCGACTTGTTAACGTTAATCTTGTATTTTCTGTTTCTCCCTCCCAAGCTTACTTGGATAGCCTTGAAGGTAATGACGCCATAAACACACAACCCAGTTTGTGAGCTTTGCACACAGGTCTTGGCAAGGGAGAAACGTTGGTTGGTTTGGCTACGACCAGTGGTGGAATTCCAAATATTTTACTGCCGGTTCTGTGGGGGGCACGCAGAGCGTTCTAGGAACGGGCAGTTTTAAGCATGAAAACTTACCGTTGGCACTGGCGAGGAAAACAGCTGCCTCCCAGCTGAGTTACAAACAAAGGAAACATAAGACAGAAAAGGGCGGGGCAGGTGGGTGGGGCCAACTGCTGACTAGCGCAACCGGATCGCTGGAACCGGTGCGAACCATCAGCATACCACTGGGTCTCGGTAACCGCTGCTTTGCTACGGATGGCCAGCCTGTCCTATAAAAGGGGGAGGAGGGAATTGTTCAGGTGCACACATACACACACACACACATGGCCAAAGAAGACCTCCACGCTGGTTGTGGAATTCTGGGAGTTGAAAACTTAAGACTCTAAAATGCCGCTTAATTCTACCGAAGAGTAGCATGTTTGCCTGTACACAGCCAGGAGGTCTGGGCTAGGCAGCCCTCGTTCAACTCGGGGCAAGCGGCTTCAGTTTCTTTTCTCTCTCTTCCCCCCCCCTCCGCCAATCCCGCCCCTCCCCATGCCTTCTCCTGCCCCTTCCCCTCGCAGTATGCACTTTATAAAAAGATGATCCAAGCTGCCATCTTGATCCAGAGCAAATTCCGAAGTTACTATGAGCAGAAGAAATTCCAGCAAAGCCGGAGAGCTGCCGTTCTCATCCAGCAATTTTATCGCAGCTACAGAGAATTTGGCAAGAGGAGGCAAAACCGTCGGGCCGCAGCTCTCATGCAGCAGAAGCTCAGGTGGGTCTTTTGGGGGCGGGAGGTAAGGAGGGGGAGGGAGAGCTTATTGATCAGCTGGGGGAACTCCTTTGGGGCCCTGTAGCTTTGGAAGAGGTGAGACCGTCGAAAGGGGGCAGAGAAGAGCAGGAAAGATGGTCTGGGGGCTAAACCGGACGATGGATGGTTTTGAGGACCTGGGTTTAACAAAGAGAAGGGTGACAGGATGGCAGCCTTCCAGTCTTTGAGGGGCTGCCCCAAAGAGGTAGTGGGGGGCCTACAAAGCACCTGAAGGCAGGACAAGAAGCAACAGGTGGAAATTTACGAAAGGGGAGAGAAGAACGAGGAGGAGAAGGTGGGGGGGAGGAGGAGGAGGAGGGAAGGAGAGGAGAAGGAAAAGAATTAGAGAGGAGAAGGAGAGAAGAAGGAGAGGAGGAGAAGAGGAGGAGGAGAGAAGGAGAGGAGAAGGAAAAGGAGAGAGGAAAAGGAGAGGAGGAGAGAAGGAGAGGAGAGAAAGAAAAGAATTAGAGAGGAAAAGGAGAGGAGGAGGAGGATGAGGAGGAGAGAAGGAGAGGAGGAGGAAGATCTGGGGTCCTTGATGCTCCCTGAGCTATTTTCTTGCAGACATTTTATTACCCAACTAGGTAACATCATCAGTGCTAGAAAAGAGTAGAGTTTGCTCTCTGTATGCATCGTTGGGTAATGAAACACCTGCAAGGAACCAGTCAAGCTCAGAGGGCACCAAGGACCCCTCTCCAACTGTGATTCTTGACACACAAGCAAACCCCCCCCCACCCCACCCCAAATGTTCTGGGTTCTAAATCACCCAACATTTTATGTGTGTCCCCGCTTTCTCTCCTCTCCAACAGAAGCAGCCTACTCACCAAGAAGCAGGACCAAGCTGCTCGCAAGATCATGAGGTTCTTACAGCGCTGTCGCCACAGGTGAGGCACGGCTAGATATCCCTTGGGGAGGGGGAGGGTGTCCCAGGGAGGGAGAGATGGCTCGGACCACGGCCTGTCTGTCTGAAAGGGGAACCTCATTTCAAGATAACCAGTATTCGTTGCCAAAATCTTGCCCCGTGGCGTGATGGTTAAATGTGTGCACGGAGCTTTCGCATTGCAAGGATGCACTGTGTCGGGATTCCAGCGATCGCCCTAATTAACTCATGAGCCTCGAGCCAAACTTCAAAAAAAAATTCAGAGGATTCATTAGGAGTGACATGCGGGCATGACCTGTAGGAAGCCAACTCTGGCATACATAATTACAGTCACCTGTGACCCTGCTTCCCCCCCTCCCCTCCCCCGGGTGGGCCATAAAACAGTTTCTCCAATTAAGCACAGACATGGGCTAATGTCCTCCATCACGTTCTCCAATTCAAGTTTTTGACGGGCAAAAGCTTCAGTAGCTTAGCTACAATCTTTTTAAAGATAAAGTTAGAACGTCCTTCTAAGTTCATTTGCTGCACGCTTCTCCAGTCCTTCCCTCCTCCTCCCCTCCTCTTTCTGATGGCAACTTGGAAGCAAGTGTAGGAATGTTTTACAGGTTGACATGCTGCCCATAACGCTGGAGGTTTTTAAGAAGAGGCCCGACAGCCATTTGAGCGGAATGGGGTTCAAACTGGGGGTTGGGCTAGATAGAAGACCTCCAAGAAGCTCCCTTCCAACGCTCTGATTCTACAACCCCAGATCGGGGAACTTCTGGCTTGCCTGCAGAAGTTGTGGGCACTCCATCACTAGAGGGTCTTCAAGAAGACAATGGGCAGCCATTGGTCCAGAATGGTCCAGGGCCGTGATGGTGAACCTGTGCCAAACTTACCTGCATTGTGCATGTGCATCTCCAGCTGATTTTCAGCTCCTTTGAGGCCTTTTTCGGCATCCCGGAGGCTCGAGGGAAGCCTCTGCAGCCTTTGTAGGCCGAAAAACAGGCCCGTTTCATCACTTCTGTTATTTCTGGAAATACCAGAAGTGACAAAACGGGCCCATTTTTCGGCCTCCGAAGGCTGCAGAGGCTTCCCTCGAGCCTCTGGGAGGCCAAAAAAGGCCTCAAAGAAGCCGAAAATCAGCTGGGAGATTCACATGCACAGTGCAGGGAAAGGGGCGGTGGGAGAATTATGTGCAGGGGGCATGGGGGGGCCCACGCGCATTGCCTTCTGGGTGCTGGCATTTGAGCGCACACACAGTTTTCGGCATAGGAGCCCCAAAAGGTTAGTCACCACTGGTCTAGGATCTCCTGCTTGATCAGGGGGTTGGACTAGAAGACCTCAACAGATCATTTCTGACACAACAAAATGTTTAAAGAAAGCAGCATTCATCGGGGTAAATGCCCCCAAACCAACCCAAACCCTTCCATTTCCCACTGGATTATCCCTCCTCTACTGACAATGGAGATCTCTTGGGGAAAATTCAGATATATATGTGCACCTCCACCGATACGCAGCAGGGAAACGACATTTGCTCCTGCTGGTGGGGTCTTGGGGGAGGATGTCCCAACTAGGTCAAACAGAGGCTGATAAATGTGCTTTACAGTTTTTGGTGCTTTGAAATTCTTGCTCTTGAAAATCAGCGGAGTGTGAAGTTTCTCCATCTACCGGAGGAGAGAAAACCATTGATTCAGGGGCTGTTCCAAACCTTGCTTGGTCACTCAGTGTCCAGAATCTGTTTCCAAGAGACCCAGGCATTTTAAGAAGCAAAATTAGTGTCTTAAGCAGCTGCAAGCCAACCATTTTCCTCTTTAGAGTTCCTAATTCTCCCTCCCACATCATAATTTGGCCCCCAGGTTATCTCAGCTTGTTGAGGGAGCTTTGCACCACATGCTTTGCATCTGTAGATATAAACTGGCCTGTGAATAGGTTTTTGTAGCAGGGGTTTAAGGATGCAAAGGTGTTTAGCAGAAGATCAGAGGGTTACCGGAAGCAGGAAGTCTGACCAGTGAAATAAGTTGGTCCTTGAAATAACTTGGTTAGATCACCAGAGAGTCAACAAAACATGAAGTCCTTTTTTTTTTTTGAAAACAATTTTATTGATTTTCTACAAACAAACAAGACAAACAAAACATTAAAACATCAACTCTCTTATGTACATACAGTGTGTCGGTTGGTTCATCAGTTTTGTGCATTCATTTCGTAGTCTCAATTACAGTTAGGCTACATAACAACTCATATTGTCAATCCAAGCTTATATATCCTAATATCGCTATTAAAAAGAACATTTGACTATACTTTTAATCATTCATGCTTTATGAGATAACAATACTTTAAATAGTTTATTCTATAACAAATCATATAATCATACCAAATCTATCCTAGAAACACTTTATAAATATAATATCAAATAACAAAAACGAAAGAAAAAATAAAGGTATTCCTTGCTATCTAACATTCTAAATATTCTATTATCGTATTTTGTCATCTAGCCATTGATAAAAAAGATCCCAAATTTCATAAAATTGTTTATCTGAAATATCTGATTGTAAATGTATTAACAGCGGCTAGGATTGTATTTGCTAAAAACTGGAAGAATGAGAAAATACCATCACAGGAAGAAATTATTAAGAAAATATTGGAATGTGCTGAGATGAGTAGATTGACATTTGAAATTAGAGAGCCAGAACATGAAGTCCTATTGATGAGATAAGTTGGTCAAATCACCATAGAGTCAACGGAACAGGAAGTTGTACCAATGAGATATGTTGGTTAAATCACCATAGAGTCAATGGAACAGGAAGTCCTACCAATGAGATATGTTGGTTAAATCACCATAGAGACAACGGAACAAGAAGTCCTACCAGTGAAATAAGTTGGTCCTTGAAATAAATTGGTTAAATCACCATAGAGTCAATGGAACAGTAAGTCCTACCAATGAGATATGTTGGTTAAATCACCATAGAGTCCATGGAACAGGAAGTTCTACCAGTGAGATAAGTTGGTCCATGAAATAAATTGGTTAAATCACCATAGAGACAACGGAACAGGAAGTCCTACCAGTGAAATAAGTTGGTCCTTGAAATAAATTGGTTAAATCACCATGGAGACAATGGAACAGGAAGTCCTACCAGTGAGATAAGTTGGTCTACTTTTTTAAAAAAGGATGCATGGCAATTGGTACACTAAATATGTCTTCCGGAGACCCGGTCAGAATGTCTCTTTTCTTTCTCCCAAACCTCCTTGAGGGATAACTTGTCCTCCAGCCTCTTCTGATCTATTTCATCTTCTCTCTTTGAAGGACCATCTTAGCCAAGGCTAGTCTGGGGTTGGAAGAACTCAATACGGCTGGGTTTTTGGGGGGGAGGGGGCACCCAATGCGCTAGTCAGAACTTGTTGGTGTCGGCTGCCTTGTGATTTTCCTTATGGGAAAATTTTGCTTGGTACTCATTGTCTTTGGTGCTCGTTGAGCTCCCAGAACCAATTAACGATGAGTACCCAGGTACCACTGTTGTTCCATCAGATGTTGAACCGGGCCCCACTCCAGATTCTGCCTGTGAAGAATCAAGATTACAAGTAGTTTACTGTGGTTATTGGGACCGGAAGTCACTGAGTGACACAGTTCCAAAGTGTGCCACCACATGACCGTGCCATAAATAACAGTTAGCTGTAGCAGTTTTAGCCATCGCGATTGCTATCCTCACATGTCTGTGGCTTCCGATTTCCTACCGGCTTCCCCATTGACTTTCCTTTACCGGAAGCCAGGAGGAAAGGTCAGAAATTGCAATTGTATGATGGTGGCTCACTTCGCCGTTATAGTTGTGGTGTCCCTGGATCACAATCACATGTACACAGAGGCCACGCTGCAAGAGCCAGAACTACAAGGACTGGTTGTAATTAAGTTCAACTCTGTTGTACGTTTGAATGGTTGCTGAGCGAGGGGTCCTTCAATGAGGGCCATCTGAATGGCGGTGATTGAGGGACGGGAGATCATCTCAAGTAGCTTGGCTGTCTTGGGATTCTAGGAGTCCAGAAGTTCTCAAGGTGTTCAGTGGAACCACCAGCCAGATAAGTGGTCTTTCATCCATTGCATAAGGCAGCAGATGTGGTGATCAGTCCTACCCATTGAATTAAATGGGACTGGCCCTAGGTGACAGTAGTTCAATAGGCTATCTTCTGAACTGAAGACCATCATTATACACTGCTGTTGAGTTGAGCGACGTCTTCCTTGGTGTTTTGTTGCGTGTCCAACCTTACCAACTTTTTTGTTTTATTTCTGATAAAAAAATATTGCCCCGCATAGCTACCTGTATTTTTGAAAGTGACAAGGCGCTAATGTCAGGGTTCTGGGAGTTTCCCTAATTAAATCATGAGCCTTGACCCAAGTTTAAGCTTCAAAGGAATCCAAAAGATTTATTAGGAGCAACATGCTGGCATGAACCTAAATGAAGCCAACTCTGGCCTACGTCATTTACAGGGCCCTGTTTTTCCCCCTCCCCCCTGGGTGTGTCATCAATCAGATTCTCCAATGAAGCATTGAAGATCTGGTAGCCTAGGCTACAATCTTTTTAAGATAAGAGTGGAATGTACTTCTGGTTTTAAACTGCCGTACTTCTCCTTTGGATTCCCCTCCCTTTCCTTGTTTATGGCAACTTGAAAACATGCGTAGGAACATTTTACAAGTTGACAGCTAGTCCATAGGAAGATTGCTCCCCTTGGCTGAGGCTGTCGACCTTCAAGCAGTGTTTGTCATCCTTGTCAACTTTTAAGACTCCCAAAATTCCTCAGCCAGCATGTTATAGGTATCGCTGGCTAGGGAATTCTGGGAGTTGAAGTCCACCCATCTTTAAAAGTCGCCGGGTTTGAGAAGCACTGCCTTAGCTAATTGGTTAAGGGACTTTGACAAATGTACTCAAATCTATCCCGTAGCTATTGTTAAATATTCTGTTTTGTGGGACTGCAACGACCTGGGTGTGCCTCCCCCTATGGTTGGTAGAAAAGCTATTCTATCTCGTGCACATCAATACATATACATGGACCCATGACACATGGCAGTTAGCAAGAGCAACGTTGGTGTAGGTAGGCGTGGCCTAGTCATCTCAGTGAAGAACAGGGGTTACTTGGAAAGGTGTGTCCGGTTCTGGTCACCACGCTACAAAGAAACTGGACAGGTAGTTGTCTGGAATGGCCTCGGATCTCCTCCTTGATCAAGGGGTTGGGTGAAAAGATCTCCACGGTTCCTTCCCAGCCCTAGGAGTCGATGTTCGGTGACCCCATTCCCCTATTTGCAAAGTGGTCCGGGAAATGTCCGCTTCCCGCCAGCCAGAATATTCTCAGACCCCCTTTCCCCCCCCCCGAAGTTCTCTGTCGCTGCCGATATGCTAATATATGCTAATAGCTCTTTGGTATTGTTTTGCTCATTTGAAGCCCTCTGATGGATCATAGACGTTACAAAAGGGTGAGTTCCGCTGCCTTCCGGATTGTTTCTCTTCCATTTTAATATATATCTATATATATCTCAAGATATATATATTTATATGTCTCGGGTTTTTCTCTCGCTTTTGTGCTTGCTTGCATGGGGGGGCTGCAGCTGAGACGAGAATGCACCGAGTTTTCACATCCCATCGAGTTGCCCCAGCCCAAGGAGACGTAACTCCGCTGCAGCTACTAACCCGGCTGCTTGCAACCGTCCGCAGGACATCCAATAAGGTGCATGAAAGGAAAAACCGAGCAGTGGGGGAATCTGTCCATCCATCATGTGGGGCATGCAGAGAGACGGGTGGGGGGAGGGAAAGGAAGGGAGCGCAGGAATTTTCTTACCATTTCTGCCAAGCTGGGCTGAAACCGCCGCGCTCAGCCAGAACGTACCAGCATGTCAACCATACGAGAATATTCATGGCACGGAAATGGTCCAAAGCAAGATGGGGCTCAGTTCGGTGGCTGGGAAGGTCAGAATTATTCTGGAGCACTTCTGGGAAATGGCGGCTGGGCATTGAGTGAGCCAGAGGGAGGGTTGGGACTGGCCGGCCAGCTGATGCCCCAAATGGGCCAGACCTTGAGGTCCTGAGTCCAGGGGATCAGCTCAAGAACAGGGAAAGGACTTGTGGTGGCTTGCAAAGGTGTGTGGATTTCTTGGAAGCCCATGTTATTAATGCTGGGAACGCAACTGGGCAGTTCTTCGTGGGAAGCCATGCTGGATGTCCATCAGGAAGGTTCTTACGTGAGGCAGACTTACCCTCCTCCTGAGTCACGTTTCCTGCGATGCCCGGGAGAATCCCTGAAGAACCAGCTGGCCGCCACGTTTTCCCACAGTCTTCCCCATCGCCACGTTCATGGCCGTGCCCACCAAGGGAGCAGAGCAGCTGGCCTTCCAGGGACCAGCAACCCAGGTCACCTCACCCCACCTCCACACCCCCCAGGAAAAAAAAAACCCAGAATCTTCCCAAGCAAGAGACTTTGTAAAAGTTTCAACCTTATTCCTACTTTTGTGAAAACCAAGAAGGGAATGGCACCCTATCTTGAAAGGGCATCACTTTAAGATGGCTGGAGAATATCATCTAGAAATAATCCCAGATGGGTTGCATCTGGAACACTATTTCTAGCTTGGCTTGCATAATTAAATATAGAATCAATAGTCCATGAGAAGGGGGTTGGACTAGATGGCCTACAAGATCCCTTCCAACCACGTTACTCGACAATTCCAGATCCGGTAATCAATAGACTGGCCTGCCTTCAGAGGTTGTGGGGGCTCCGTCACTGGAGGTTTTCAAGAAGGGAGTGGATAGCCACTTGGCCGGAATAGTATAGGCCTGATCTCCTGCTTGGGCAGTGGGTTGGACTAGAAGACCTCCCAGGTCCCTTCCAATTCTGCCATTGCGTTAGACTGCAGTCCGGTTGACCCCACAGTCGCCATAATCAGTCTCGAAGGACCTCAAAGGGGGACCAAGAAGGAGTCCCTTGCTGCCCATGGTCAGGTCAAGGCAGCGATGTCCGAACCGAGGAGACCCCAAAGTAATTTTCTTCCGTTTGATTCTTTCAGGAGCTGGATGCTTTCGAAGTCCAGATCTGTGCCACATGTCCCTCGCTCTCTTTCTCCTTGGCCCTCACTCTCTTTTTGCTTTGCCACCCAATTGGGGGGATCTGGAAAAAGAGAGGCTGCCCCCCCATTTCTAAACTAACCCCTTGGTGCTCTTAAGAGGTAACTGATTCCCGCTGCGGATGTCCATCTATCCATCTTACCTCTGGCTGGCCATGTTGTCTGTTCTGGTTGCGCTGTGCCTGCCTCCAGCATTTTTTTGTGGAGGGGGGAGGGCTGGCATTTGAGAATTGGGGTGCTTGGATGCCATTTTCTCTGCACTGAGAGATGCCCCTCCTTTCAGTCGCTTCCAGCAATCTCCATCTAGATCGGTGGGTGAATGGAAGCATCTCCAAACTTGACCTCTTTAAGACTGGCAGACTTCAACTCCCAGAATTCCTCCCGAGGGATTCTGGCAGTTGAAGTCCCCCAGTCTTAAAGGGGCCACATTGGGGGGGGGGGGCAAAAAAAACCCTGGTCTAATGTAAACTACAGACAATGCTGGCTTGTGTAGAACTCCTGCTTCCTCCATTGCACAAATTCCTGGGCAAGGATTTCTAATCGGCCCCAAATCCATGCTTCTTGGAATTTGGGTGGGTGGGCCATTAATTACGTGGGCGAGGAAGGAAAATCGGGGTTGCAAGGCCGTCTTCAGAGAAACAGAATTAAGCCAACATCCGTATTAACTATCCAAATAAGATTGTGTGTGTGTGTATGTTATTCAACTTTGTTTGGGTATTTTCCCACATCATTATAGTTGTGCTTTTAAAGTTGTAGCAACATTTAGTAACAGAAACGGCTGTGAAAGTCTGACTCACAGACAAACACAATACAGAACCCTGATGATGGCAGATGAGATTCTACCGAAATGTTGCTACAACTTTAAAAGCACAACTATAAAGACATGGGAAAATACCCAAACAAAGCTGAATACCAGACATATAAATACCCGTGAAAACTTAAGAAAACATTATATATATATATATGTATGTATGTATGTATGTATGAATACACACACACACACACACACACACACACACACATATATATATATATATTTTCTGAGGTTCTCGCGGGTATTTGTATGTGGATCTTTGGTTATTCGGGTTTTCTCCCGCGTA